>WAAF01002789.1:93619-182746 GCA_013400475.1 Tricholaema leucomelas | reverse complement strand
ACTCAAGGTGTGGTCTAACCAGTGCAGAGTACAGGGGCAGAATGACCTCCCTGCTCCTGCTGGCCACACCATTCCTGATGCAGGCCAGGATGCCATTGGCTCTCTTGGCCACCTGGGCACACTGCTGGCTCATGTTCAGGCAGGTATCTATCAGCACCCCCAGATCCCTTTCTGTTTGGCTGCTCTCCAGCCACTCCAACCCCAGCCTGTATCTCTGCATGGGGTTGTTGTGGCCAAAGTGCAGCACCTGGCACTTGGAGCCATTGAATGCCATCCCATTGGACTCTGCCCATCTGTCCAGGCAGTTGAGGTCCTGCTGCAGAGCCCTTCTGCCCTCCAACCCAGCCACATCAGCCCCCAGCTTGGTGTCATGTTCCAAGTAAGCACATTACAGTACAATTTAATTCACTGTTTAGAAGCCAGACCACTTATAAATGTCTTATAGCCTACACTGTGTACTTTGTATCTAATGTTAATGAATATTTAAATATTTTAATAGCGAGGCTTAACTGTAAAATGTCTCTCTAAAATGCAGTAAGTGTAACTTAAAATGCAGGTAAGTCTCCTTATTAATGGCTCTGAGTTGAAGTCATACCAACTGTTACACATACCTAGGGGTTCCCTGAACTTTAGGAAGATTACAGAGTCCCTTATCTGGTAACATGGAGGAGTAGGCCTGTTTATGGCCTGCTCAGGTCTGATTAATTCAGCCTGTGTAACTTTGGCCTGTCTAGGCCTAAGGCTGGCAGAGGCAATGGGTGGGAGAGGAACACTCGGCCTTGTGGCTTAGTCAGGTTGAGAGAAGGTTTATGCGAGCTTTCATTTATCTTCACAAGATCACAGGATATTAGGAGTTGGAAGGGACCCAAGGAGACCATTGAGTCCAACCCCCTGCCAGCGCAGGACCACACAATCTAGCACAGATCACAGAGGAACGCATCCAGACAGGCCTTGAAAGTCTCCAGAGAAGAAGACCCCACAGCCTCTCTGAGGAGCCTGTTCCAGTGCTTACAGTAAAGAAGTTGCCCCTTGCGTTGAGGTGGAACCCCTTGTGCTGCAACTTACATCCATTGCTCCTTGTCCTATCACAGGGAGCAAGTGAGCAGAGCCTGTCCCCCACTCCTGATCAGCCCTCAGATGTTAATAAATATTTATTAAATTCCCTCTCAGTTTTCTGTTCTCCAGAAAAAAAGGTCCCAGGTCCCTCAGCCTCTCCTCATAAGCCATGCCCTCCAGCCCCCTAATCATCCTCGTAGCCCTCCACTGGATCCTTTCCAGTAGATGCTTGTATACAGATCTATAGCTATAGAGATCTTGCATATGTATTAGGTGTTAAGAATTCATGTGCTCTCTGTTTTTCTGTACCCTTTAAATATAATTCTGTATTTCTGTCTGGTTTATTTTACCCTTATGAGGGAGTAAAACTATATCTGTCCACTCTTTAAACCACGACACAAAGTTATTCTTCAGGATATATGCACATTTTTCTGTAACCAATATTTTTAAAAGCCCAATTCACTCAGAATTCAATTCAAATTTTCATTCTGAAACTGTGTTGCTTTATTTCACAGAATTCCTACTTTGGCTGCTTTGTATCCACACTCTTCTTTCTGAGTGGAACAATTAATTTGGATTAAATCTCTCTTGATTCATGATACATAAAGAGTTTAAGGAATTTAGTTCAATATATGGGCTAATATAGATAAAGAAGAGATGGAACTCATAAGTATGCAATTTCATCGCTTAAGGAGCACCACAGCAACATCTCAGAATGCATTTAAAAGAAAAAAAAAATACTTCCTTTCTGTCAAGATTTAAATTTTCAAAAGCCTTTCAATTCTGAGGGAAAAAAAAATCACTTTGGCTTCAAATCCTATTTTTTAACAATCATAAAGAAGTGCAGTTCACAGAGTGTATTTCAACCATGATGTAAATCACCCCATGAGAAGTCTGTCCAGCCCTCTCATCCAGCTACATATGGCTTTTGTTATAGGTTTTAGACAGTGTCAAATAACTGTTCTACATAATGCCCCCATTTTCTTTGAAAACAAAAGGTCTCTATTATAGGAAGATGTTGGAGAATGGCTTGCAGAAAGAGGCCATGGTGACTGTATACAGCTGCTGGGCCAGCAAAACGAGGTATATTCGGAGAGATCTAGTATTGCTGAGCTTAACATAAATAGCCATGAATAGGCTCTGTGTTAGAAGGTATTGAACAATCAGGCTTTGTAGACAATTATGATTATACTGCTTGCAATAACATGTTGATATCAGTAAGCCTCAGCTAGCCTGCACATCTTGCACGTAAGCTGTATGCTGTAGCATAGTGTGTAGCAACTTCCAAGGACAGCATCCTTGAAGACTTGGTAAGCAACTTTGCTAAACAAAGACCCTTGTAGGAAAACAAAGACCCTTGTAGAAGAAGAATAACTGCTTGTTTAAACTAAGTAGGAGGGCTATGTAAACGTAACCTTTAGGCTTGCAGCAAATCACTAATTGACACCTGTGCATGCATTAACAGAATTGTATAAATATAGCATTCGCCTGAATAAAGTTGTCACTGACGCGATTATCCACATTGGATTTGCAGTGTCCATCATTATCATTATTATTCCCTTCCGTCAGGAAGAACAATTTAACTAGAAACAGGAGCGAGTACATAATAAAAACAGTGTATAATCTGACCCTTGAAAAAGAAAGTCACATATGTATCTCCATGGTGGTTTTTTTTCCCTCTGAATCTTCATCTCCTACCTAAACATCACCAGTTCCAAATGCCAGCAGCTACTACAAGGTTGGTATAGGATCAAGAGAAGCAGAACAGCAGTGGGACTTTAAAATGGTACAAAAGGGTATGTGGTTCTCCACCTCCTGTTACCTCATGTACCAATCTAGTTGAAGGAACTAGAGTAGCGTGGGAAGGAAGCACATTAATACTGAGAAAAGAGTAGGCAGCCTACACATTCTTTCACACAGGTCAACGACTATTTAGAAAAGAGGCATGTGGTGCATTATTGTCACAGAACTCTATGACAGCCTCTACAGCAGTGTTGAAGGTCAGATCAGGAGTCTATTTCTGAAGTGAATTTCTTTACTGCAATCACATACTCCGTTTTGTAGTATGGGACAGTCCTGGATCAAGTGAATCGTTTTCTTCTCACACTAAACTGAACTGGAAAAAGGGCTTAAAGACTGCATCTAACGGCCTCCAGGCACAAATAGGCATTAGTGCATACAATAAGGAGATAGCTAGTCTGTGTGGTCTACTGTGCTTACTAAGTAAGGCATAGCTTACATGACTGTTGATGGGCACCAGTGGCATGCATGTCCATAAAAAAGACTGTGATATGTAACACCATGGAAATTAATCAGGTTCACGTATCACTGACTAGCTGAGAATAAAGAGCAAAGGAGTTACCTTAATAGGGCTCCCATCTGGAGTAAGGACCTCCTCTGAAAGCTCCATCATCTTCAGTGCCATCAGGGCAATGGCTTTAGCATGACTAAGGCTTTTCTTATGGAGCCCTGCTGCAACACAGTACGCATCACCTATTGTTTCCACCTGCAGCAATCAGACAATCAAATGTTAAAGTATAATAATAAGAAGTTAACTTCCTCATTACTTCTCTGCAATCAAATAGCATTGCTTAAAACATGTCAGCAAAACAACCATACAATGAGCAATTAAACAACGGGGCATAATTACCTGAGTTTGCAAACAGGTGCAATCAAAACCCGGTATGCAATTGCGTAGCACCAGTTCATCACCATTGTAGCCGAAGAAGATCACTACATCTAGAACAGTGTATGCCATCAGATGAGAGATGACAACATTTTCCCACAGCACTAATACAGAAAGCTCAATTTTCCTAAATCAAAAGTTGCTTGCTGCTTTGACACTATCCCGCCTGAGTCTACTGTTCAGGTAAGAATGGTGCTACATGATTATAATTCATAGTAATTATTTGCTCTGCTAGAAAAAGTGTATCAAGAATTAGAAAAAGCAAAATGTCAACATAAACCACAACGAAGAGTCCATAACTTCTCATTAGCAGGTAGCTCTTCCTGGTGTGAGGATAATTTACAACCTGTTGCTACAGACTTTTGATTGTAGCTGTCTCAGTTATTTTCGGGTAAGGACTGCTGTCTCTCCCTACTATGCAGGCTTTCTGACTGTGAATTCCCTACCTTCAGGCATCAAGTTCACCAGTCTGATCCCTCTGGTCTCTTCAAACAGTTCTTACCTCTTATTCTTGATTTTTTTTTAAAGGAAGTTTTCCCTCAGGAGCAAGCAGGTCTAAAAGAAGCCCTCTGGCTCTAAATAAAGGCAGCCTGAGAAACAAAACCCTCAAGTTCTGTATCTTTATTGACAGCATTGTGTTTGCAGTCTGCTTGCCCACACATCTGCAACACACTCTGCACACAATCCTCCATCAACATGTGCCCAAGCAGACTCAGCCCTCAAAGATTAGTTTTTTACTACATAACCAATCTGGCTTTCACCCTGGCCACCACACTACTGGAATGACAGAAAGGATTCAGCAAAGGCTGGTGTGAGAAGAAAGCACAGAACTGTAGAATCATGTAGGTTGGAAAAGATCCTCAAAATCATTGAGTCCAAACTCAACCAAGGTCACCACTAAGCCATATCCCCAGGTACCAGATCTTCATGGCTTTTAGGCACACCCAGGGATGATCATTCAGTCACCTCCCTGGGCAGTCTAATCCTATGGTTGACAACCCTTTTAGTGAAAAATGTTTTCCTAATGTCCAGCCTAAACCTGCTCTGGTGCCTCCCTAGACTATTTCCCCTCGTTCCATCACTAGTTACCTGGGAGAAGAGACCAACACCCATCTCCTGACGACCTATAGTTAGTTGCACAAAGTGATAAGGTCTCCCCTCAGCCTCCTTTTCTTCAGGATAAACAGCCCTAGTTCCCTCAGTCGCTCCCCATAAGACTTGTTCTCTAGGCTCTTCACCAGTTTAATTGCTCTTCTCTGGACCTGCTCCAGCACCTTACTGTCTTATCTGTGTTGAGGTGCCTAAAACTGAATATTTGTGGTGTAGCCTCACCAATGCGGAGCACAAAGGGACAATCACCTCCCTACACTACATACATGCCAGGATGCCACTGGCCTTCTTGCCCACCCGGGCACACTACTGGCTCATATTCAGCTGCCTGTTGATCAGGACCCCCCAGGCATTAAGCATAGAGCTATTCAGGGAATATGCAGTTTATTCTTCTATGTGTGGAGATACTGCTAATATTACAAGACCTGAACCTTTTCAGATTAATCTCCAGTCCTGACAAATAGAATTGGAAACTGTATCTCAAAAAGTAAGATTATATGTAAATGTACCCAGAGCAGGAATCTAGAACAGCAGTATGAGCAAATACTTCCCACCATCAAAACTATAGTAGCTGATGAAAATTCATTGCCAAGTTTGGCACCTCAGCCTTTCCTGCTGACTGTGCAGGAGGATATATATATATATACAAGAAAATGAGTGTTTCTCATGAGCTGAGACAGTTGTTAGAGCTCCCCTGTCACTTTCAGAAGCTCCTAATAGCACCAATCAATATTGCTGTCTGCCTGACTATTTTAGCCAAGCCATATCTCAGGATCTCCATCCACAAGAAGCAGAGACTCCTCGCAGTTCAGAAGATCATCTTTTCAAAGGCAAATGTATGGACAAGCATATTGCAAAGGCTGATGAAAAATGTAGGAACTGGGAAAGAAAATAGACAAACGTAGTGAGAAACAGTATCAGGTGTTAAAAGTACACTCTGGATGGCTAATGAATAGATGGTAAAAAATTCTCTAAGTCATAAGGTAGTACTAGCGGAAATCCACATTGCCGTGCTTGAAAACTGAGGAGGAACATTATCGGTGTGAATAGAACTAACTGGGTTACTACGAAAAAGAGCTGAGTCTGTGATGTCAAATAAAAAAGTAAATACAAACCCTGCACTTAAGATAGTAGCATCACACAGGTGTGGGCAAGTATAGACACGGGACCATACACTGCTCCTGCAATGTTCAGGCAAAGCTACATGTTTTATCGACTTCCTCCTCTCTGTAAATTTCCACAGCTGTGTAAATTTAACAACTAGATTGCACCCACTGAATGAGCAGCATCATCACTGTACATATTTGTGTACTACAAGAAAAAAAAAATGGTCCTGAGGCTGCTTATGTTAATATAACTCTGAAAATGACAGTACTAACCTTGGAGGTGCTTGTCCCTATGGAATTCCTCTAATAGTAACACTGGAAAATGAGAGGAATGATTAGGAGTATTAACACTGACTTGGTAGTTGAAAGTGCATGTTGTGAGTACTGGTAAGCTTGTCTAATGAATTACCATTTTGTGACTCACCTAAGCATTTCAGCTGAAATTTCCATGTTGTGTATCTCCATTAAAATTTAGCATTGGTTAATTTCTCCTTCAAAATCAGATTTGGCAGATTTTCCATCTATCTGTGGTATTTTTTTTTCACAACTTCTTTTTTCTAATACCTCCAAAGTTCTTACCATTCCGATTGTTTGTAGCACTTTGATTTGGTCTTCTCGTATGCAGCCACAGAGGCATGAAATGATTTGGGTTGGAAGGGGATTTTCAAGATCACCTAATCCAATCACCCTGACATGGAAGAGACATCTTTCACTCTGTCAGGCTACTCAAAGCCTCATCCAGCCTAACCGTGAATAGTTCCAGGAATGGGGCATCCACAACTTCTCTGGGCATCATCATAAAGAATGTTTTATTGCATCCTGTCTAAATCTGCTCTCATTTTATAAGCACTAAGCCTTGCTGTATAACTACAAGCCTTGGTAAAATGTTTTTCTCCATCTTTTTTGTAAAGTCCCTTTATATACTGAAAGGCCACAATAAGGTTTTGCTGGAGGTTTCTATTCTCCAGGCTTAACAATCACAACTCGCAGCCTTTCATCATAGGTAGCATGTTCCATCCTGATATTTGTGGCCCTCCTCTGGATCCTCTCCAACAGCTCCCTCTCTTTCTTGTGTTGGGGATTCCTAAAACAGACAGAGCAATTCACATGGAGTCTCACCAGAGTAGAGAGGCAGAATCGTCTCCTTCAACCTGCTTGTCACATTTCTTTTTATGCAGGCCAGAATACAGTTGCCTTTCTGGCTCACATCTAATTTTTCATGTACCAATATCCCTAAGTCCATCTCTGCAAAAATGCTCTCAATCTATTCCCACAGTCTCTTATTAATATTGGAGGTTATCTTGATCCAAGTGCAGGACTTCGCACTCCGTCTTGTTGAACATCGAGAGGTCCATATGAGGACATTAAACTAGGAACTTCAATGAGAGCAATACATAGCACTTCAGAATTTCAGGCTGGGCCTATCAGTGAGCCAGTCACACATAGGCAATGTGCTAGTTTGAGCCTAGCTGGGATGTTTTGGTGAGAAGAATTAGATCATAGGCTGAGAAATGAAAACAATGGTGAGGTCTACTTCACTCACAGTCTTGCTGAGATGTGTAGAAAGGAAAAGCAAAACATTAGATAAAGTCACTTCATTTGGGCACTTCGCTCTGGGCTGTGCTCTCGGCTCTTTGCCTGCTGCGGAGCTCGGTCTGCTGGCTGAACTCCATCTTGCTTTCTAACCTTACCCTCCATTTGATTTTGTGGCTGATTCACCTTTGCTTCTTAATCCTCTTGGCCGAACCTCCATTCTTCCTTGGGACTGGGGTAAGGTTGAGAGGGGTAGGGGAAAGGTGAGGGGTGGTTGAGAGCCCCTCCTGGGGACTCAGGTTTCTGGGAGGGAAGTTGTGTTTCTGTATTACTTTTACCTTGTATATTTCTGTATATATTTGTACATACTGTAAATATCTGCTTGTAAATTGTGCTAACTGTAAATATAAGCTTCATTCATATTTCCAGAGCTGACTGAGTCTAGTCTGGGTGATTTCTAAAGTGTGGGGGGTGGGGAACACCCAAACCACCACAGGCAAGAAGGAGACTTCTCTTGTCTCAGCTGAGGCGCAAGAATTGGATCAGAAAAACAGAACATTGCTTATCTCTCACTCTATTTGCCTAATAGATCCTCAAATTACTGTGGGTACCAGAGAGAAACTTACTCTCAATAGGATTAAAAGAAAAGGAAGATACTAGTCAAGATGGCTAAAAATAGCAGCACTCTGATTGTTTTCATAGTCTTCAAGCTAATGATACACAGTAAGTAAATCTCTATCATTTGACATACTAACTTCTGAGAGTTTGACTTTGTAATATGACTATTACAGTTCATTATTAGAAGTATACTTGATTTTTGTATCTTTCCTAGACACAAATGCAGAAAAAAGTTATTTTGCTGTAAGAGTGGAATACATTATCCTTTTAAAAAACAAAATATATTCTGTTTTGCATATTTCTGCCATTTTTGCATATGATTGACAAATTTATCTTCAGATTTAGCACATTTTTGTTCTAGTTTAAAAAAATCACTTCTTAGTGGTCTTAATAGTCCTAGCTGCTCAGTGACAGCCTGACCTACCCTTAATCGCTCTTCTACTGTGTACAGTTCTGGAGCCCCCAACACAAGAAGGGCATCAAGTGAGCCTAGAGGATGGCCACAAAGATGATCAGAGGGATGGAGCACCTCTCCTGCAAGGACAGGCTAGAGAGTTGGGGGTCTTCAGAGAATGCTTTGAGGAGACCTTGTAGTAGCCTTCCAGTATCTGAAGGGGGCCTATATAGAGGAAGGATGGGGAGAGACTATTTACAAGATCTTGTAATGACAGGATGAGGAGTAATGGGTTTAAACTGGCAGAGGGGAGATTTAAACTAGATGTTAGCAAGAAGTTATTTACAGTGAGAGTGGTGAAACACTGCAACAGGTTGCCCAGAGAGGTTGTGGATGCTCCCTCCCTGGAGGTGTTCACAGCTGGGTTGGATAAGGCCTTGACTGACCTGTTCTAGTGAGAGGTGTCCCTGCCTATGGCAGGGGTTGGAAGTAAATGATCTTTGAGGTCCCTTCCAACCTAAACCATTCCATGATTCTATGATTCATCCCTTTTTTTCACTGATTTACACTGACTACAGCCCACTTTCATTAATTGGGAATCTAAAACTTACAGCAGAGAAGTGAGTTTGAACTTAGATTTCAAAATCAGACCAATCCATTAAAAAACGTAGGAAGCATTTTTTTATTCCTAGCAAATAAAGAAGCCAGGAAACATTGTAGCTACTTTCACTTCTATACAAAGGATTTTCTAAAGCCTTCTATAACTCCCTATCAAGTCACTGTCTGTAAGATTTTCAGACTCTCACCAAACCAAAGATTAAGACTCAAATTGAAGTAGTTGTGTATAACCTACAATTCAGAAGAAACTTGTTAATAGGTACCCTGAGACCACTGAATTCTGTAGAGCAACAATGCATAAGACTTGCAGGAGGAAACAAACAAAAATATCTTCTGCTTCCTCCCTGGAGGCAGTTGAAGCCAGGCTGGATGAGGCCTTGAGCAACCTGCTCTAGTGGGAGGTGTCCCTGCCTATGGCAGAAGGTTGGAGCTGGATGATCCTTGAGGTCCCTTCCAACCTAAACCATTCTATGATTCTATGATTCTATGATTCTGGCAATTAATTTTCTATATACCATCTTCTGTTCTTGGTACACACCGCATGTCTGTTATATAAGCTGGGCTCTATTGCAATTGTCTTATAGTCACTCATTCTTAATTCATAATGATTTTAGATGGAATATGCTTTGCACATTAATCTGGTAGCCCAGCAGACAGAATACAGATTTTCCTCTTCTAATGCATCCAGAGAACAGAGATTAATAACTGTCTCCTAGGCAGCTGCAGCAGGTCTCTTCTAATTATCATTACCCTAAACCTTGTGTTATGCTATGTTACTTAACTACCTAACCGAAGTTTGTAGCTGAATGATGTTCCCTGGGTATAAAGATGGGGTGTTGATTCAGTGCTAGCTTAGAAGGGCAAAGATGGTGTAACATTCCAGCTTCTGTACTCTTCCTCATGAATTCATGAATATGCACCAGTCATTATGTATATAAACTTACAGAAATAATGGAGGAACTGAGGTGTCATACTTCATTTCACAGGGTTACACTCCTGTAATGGGGAGAAACAGCATTTTCTATATGAAATTTCCAGTAGCAAGTTTAAAGATTTTAATCTAAAATATTCTGGAATCTCAACAGTCTGAAGAATATTACTAGAAGCTTTTTCAAAACACATATTGGAAATAAACATTACAAATAAAATCATGGGGATAACTGGTGGTAATTCAGTAATTAGGAAGATTAAATCCACTGAAAGAAGTAGCTGGAGGGAGAAGTGGCTCTAGTTTTAGCCCTCTCTCTCTCTCAACAGGCTTCCTGTAAAAGCCTAGGAGATAATTTGTATTATCACTCTTACAGTGGAGTACTGATTACTATGTTTTTTCGTGCAAGAGTCATAAATGAGTTTGTGTGCAGTTTGCTCCTTTATTAATGAGTTAAATCATATTCTTATCAAGAAGGCTTTTTTGCTTACAATCAAAATTAATTATGTGGAAAAAAAACGAGCTTGAAAATTCACAAATTCCTGTAATCTTTTAGGAAGAAAATCTATGCTGAACAGCATGTCCCTTGTAGATCCTTCATCTTTCTCTGAAAGGTACTTGTGCACTAATGTTCCCATTTCCAAAATACTCACAGAGCTGCATAGGTATTTATTATCGCACTCCAAGCCTTCACTACTGAGATAAACACAGTTAAAGGACTGTCTCTAACTCAAGCTGTCATCCATAAATAAAAGCCCTTAAGGCAGGTTGCACTAGTGATTTTAGTCTGATTTACCTGCAGTGCTGAGATAAATTTAACTGCTAATGGAGCCCTTCTTGAGCCAAACCCATTCAAGAGACATTCATCCTTCAGCATCTTCTTTAGATAGATAGATAGGTATGATATGATATAGACAGATATAAGATTATTTTTATTCTTATGAGTCACAAGAAAAAAAATACGTTGCACTTCAGGGTAAAGAACTACAGGACACTCTTGAATGCCCTGATGTTATGCACAGGTGATCAAGGTGAATATAGGATTACTTTGGAAAGTAAATGCATAAGTTCGCATAACCATTCTTTGTTCAAGGATGCTCTTCCTTGAGAAAGAAAGACCTTTCAGAGGTACATATATAATGAAAAATGTATTATGCTGTTCAGTGTTTATTTGGTTTATTTTGTTAACATATATAGATATGCATAGAACTGTATCATTACATATAGATATCTTTAGATGAACTAAACACTGATGTTCTTTGGCCCTTTCCACACCTTGATTTCTTATTTTCCTTTTACAGTGTAACGGATATTTCTTCAAATTCAGTTGATGTTCCACATGCATTAAATCCTGCTTGTGATCTCACATGTTCCTGCTATTTTAATCACCAGAAATATTTATTTCTGCTTAAGAAAGTATGTGTTCATAACCGTTGTAATTTTAAGTTGGCAAGAAAGCTTGGAATATTAAACTGTTTTCCTACACTCCACACTATATAAAGTGTATATGTTATATTTAGCTGGAGAGAAGCTTATTACTAAACTGTTTCTTATCACGTATGAGTAATCTGCCACTAGCCTAAAACTCTCCTACTGCTGGGGGATATTCTATAAAATTTCATTTTATAACATTGAAATAATGTCAAACAGCAGCTGTACAGATTTCACTTTCCTTCTAAAGAGATTGAGAATGAAAAAAAAACAAAGGAGAAATAAGCAGCAGGGAAAGAGGTAATGGTTTAGCTAATCAGAGTTTAATGTTCTTCACCCTCCTCACTTAACTTTTCTCAATGAGAAAATCTACTGTCTTGGTTTGGGTGTGACTTTTTTTCCTTCACAAAAGAGCATTATTCTCCATCTTAAAATACCTGCTTCTCCTTTCACCTACTGCCTGTTCCCCTCTCGTACCCAAGTGCAGACACATTGTTCCAGGTCCATGCAACGTGTACTGATCTATTCACAGCTTTTAAAAATACAATATATAAAAAACCTACCTGGCTTTTCTGACAAAATCTGTGCTTATTTTCCTCACAATATTATTTATGCTTTCAAGCATGCAGCTGATACAAAACTGGGGGTCACCAATCAGTTTGCTGTAGGGCAGAACTTCAATCCTAATGGAAAATGTTCTTGATCACTGCACAGGGGATGAACTACATGACCCTTGGAGGTCTCTTCCATTCCATGATTCTATGATTCTATGAACAGGTAGGATGAACTGGCCATCAGGAAACTCATAAAATTCAACAAGGATATGTGTAAAGCCCTATCCCTTGAAAGGAATTTCCCTGGAACTGATAGACTGAGGCAAACTTCTGAGGAGCTGCCTTACAGGAAAGACCCTGAGGGTTCTAATGGGCAGCAAACAGCACTTGGGTCAGCAGTAACTGGAAGAAAAGATGGCAAATGATAGTTCGGGCTGTATGAACAGAGACAGGAAGCAGCTATCACTCTCTATACTGGACTACAGCTAGATCCTCCATCCACTTTTGTGCCCATTGGTACAAGACAAAAGATTAGTAAACTGGATTCAGGTCAATGGAGAACCACCGAGATGGTGGGAACTGAAGCACCTGCCCTCTGAGGAGAGGCTGAGGTAGATGAGTTTGCTCATCCTGTATGGCTTTGGAGAGATCTACATTCAGCCTCCAGTGTCTCAAGGAGACACAGGCAAGTTATTCAAAGCAGTGCACTGCAAGAAGGGAAGAAAAAATTACATCAGATTCCACATGGATTAAGAAAGAAGTCTGTGAAACTTACTGATTAGAAGAACTTAACACAGATAAAAATAATTTCATAATCAGTTTAAAGAACAACGAAACAGTTCTGCAGACAGTGAGGATTTTAATAGATGTTTCAGCAAATACAGTCCAAAGCCTTGAGTTTTAGGGCATAAAGCTCAAAATGAAAATGCTAGAAATAAGTTTGCCATGTGCACCTGACATTTCATAAATAGCTCACGGGGCTTCCTGTACTTTTTTAAGTAGCCATGTCAAACATGGACCATTATAATGCACTAGTTATGACAGTTTCTACTGTAATCCAAACTACAGGGTACTTCATGTTCTCCATTATTAGCTATATCGATAATTATCTGAAATTCCAATTATCCAAATGTTTTCTGTCTCCCCTGACATTCAGATAATTGAGGTTACACTGCAGCCACTGATTTTTTTTTCATTTTAATACTCTTTTAATTCCAAGAAAAATCTGCTACACAAATACACTGGAAAAATTAAAGCTGAAAATGATCCACACTTTCTGAACTTGTCATGTTGTAATATTTAAACCGTCCAAGGAAATATTAAAGTAATGGCAATTGGTTTTTTACTATTATTCCTCTGCTTTCTTTTCTTTCTGATTTGTGACCTGTATTCCTGAGAAGGGGAGAGGAAGAATCTTTTTTTTTTGGGGGGGGGAAATGTGTCCTTTTGTCTTCTGTGTATTTTATTATAGATAACTTCACAGCTCAATTGAGTGACACTAGAGTTACATTGTTTGGAGCTGCAGCACTACAGTTTCCCTGGTGATCGCCTAGCAGATTAGCATCTGCCAGAATGTCAGCCTTTATTTATCTTTCTCTAATGATCACCAGCAAATTTGCCACCTCAGTTTCTTTGCTTGATGAAATGCTGTTAATATTTTTCTTCTTAGCTAACAGCGAACAGAATCAGCACTCATGTTAAGGACCTTTGAATACTCTACTGCCTCATACAGTCTCTCTTACATGTTACTGACTGTATCAATATGCCTGAACAATAAATAGGGCTTTTTTGGATGACAATCATTGTGTCTACTTGCAAAAATCATGCAAAGTCAAGCTTTGAATTAGTATTTTAAAGGGTCCTTTTGAGAGACAGTACAATATTCATGCTCAGTAGTGATGGCAGTGATTCCAGCAACAATACAACAAAAAACACTGAAATTAGGAAAGAAATATCTTGGGTTGGTGCTGATTGTGTTAGTGAAATTAAAATGCAGTGAAACTCCATTTTACACAACCAAAATATCCTCTATACATTAAACCACCTAACATGGCATTAAACTATGACATCTGATTAAATAACTGTAAAACTAAAAAGCCTGAAAAGTAGATGGTGCAAGCATGGAAGAAAAGCTAGATACGAGTCAATAATGTACACTCACAGCCCAGAAAGCAAATCACATTCTGGGCTGCATCAAAAGAAACACAGCCAGCAAGGCTGAGGGAGGTGATTCTGCCATTCTACCCTGCCCTGATGAGACCCTGCCTGAAGTAATGTGACCAGCTCTGGAGTCCTAAATACAAGGACATGAACCTGTTGGAGGAGGTCTAAAGAACAGACACAAAAAATCTGATCTGGGGCTGGAGCACCTCTCCTACAAGAACAGGCTGAAGGAGTTGAGGTTGTTCATCCTGCAGAAGAGAAGGCTCCAGGAAAGCCTTATTATGGCCTTTCCGTACTTAAAGAAGGCCTTAAGAAAGATGGCGACGATTTTTTTAGACAGGATAAGGGATACTGCTTTTCATATAGAAGAGGGAAGATTTAGAGTAGATACAAGGAAGATTTTTTTTACAGTGAGGGTGATGAAACACTGGAACAGGTTGCCTAGAGAGGTGACAGAAGCTCCATCCCTGGCAACATTCAAAGTCAGGTTAGAAGAGGCTCTGAGCAATCTCATCTAGTTAAAAATTTCCTTGCTCACTGCAGGCGGTTGAACAGCAGGGGGTTGAAAGGTCATCTATGACCTTTAAAGTTCTGTTCCAACTTAAAGCACTCTATGATTCAATTCTCTTTATAATTAATGAACTGAAATGGGAACTCTAGCAGTCATCTGACCTGTGCTAAATATCTTCTTCAGGAAAAGACAAATCTCACACTAAAAAGGATCCTCATTTACCCTATAAAATCATGCTTTTCTCTACTGACTAAGACAATCTAGATTAGTCTATGTTATAAAAAAGTACCATTTATGATTCAGAACTATACAAGACAAAGAATCAAAAAGACCATATGAAGAGGCAAAAAAAATTAGACTGAAGATGGAAGGTCACAGAGGCAGGTCAGTTTTAGAAGTGAGACAGTGCAAGTTCTGGAAAATTGAACAACCCTCCAGAAAAGCAGAGCTCTAGATGGACAGACAAACCAGCTAAAAACGTTTCTACATTCTGTATGTCAGTTTCCCATTTCACAGATTAATCTCAGCTCAGAACAGCGTTTGTTGGAGAACACAACATTTGAGTGATTCTTATGATGACATTAACAAAATCAATGGCTTCCAGTATATTAATGCTGTTTTTAAGATCTGAAACTAGTTTCTTAAGGAACAAAGTCAGAGTACATCCTTAGCTCTCTCTTGGGATTATGTTCCGCTCCTCTGCTCCTCAGACTGAATTTACCAGAGCACATTGTAGCTTCCTNGTTCAGCCAGCAGCCTCAGCTCCTCAGCAGGCAAAGAGCTGAGAGCATAGCCCAAAGCGAAGTGCCCCCTCGAAGTGCAGAGCAAAGTGACTTTATCTTTTGTTTTGCTTTTCTTCTTTACACATCTCAGCAAGGCTGTGAGGGAAGTAGACCTCACCATTGTTTTCATTTCTCAGCCTATGATTTAATTCTTCTCACCAAAACATTCTAGCTAGCTTCAAACTAGCACATGCAGTGCTAGGTTCCATTTCCATAGAAGCATATAAAGAGACAGATTCTTAGGTCTCCTCCCAACAGCATTCCGGATAGCACTGGAGCTAGAAGCTGGGAAGTGTTCTCAGGTACTACAGTGAAGACCTATGCCTTCCCAAAATTTTCATTGTCTTGTTCATTCCAGCTTCAAGGCTGAACTAAGTCAACACTATAGAATTCTTTGGTGAAAGCTGAAAATTTTCTTTCTACAAGAATATAGGAGAAATCAGTCTTAAGATAAAATCCTTGCAAGTATAACTCTGTAAAAAACCTTTGAAGATATTAGTGTCTCCCAAAAGGTTTTCCTTTCATCTGTTTTATGACTTAAGTTGTACAGGAAGAAAATCACAAAAAGGCCATAGTATATGCAAAAGTGCTGTTTCAGACCTATCATATGGGTGTACTATTCCTTTCTGTGACTCCTAGTTCATCCGCAAACAGGATACCTTTTTAACTGGGATGGAGCAAAGACTGATGAATAGAGAAATTCTCTCCATTCTAGGTTTATTTTAAGTCAGACAACTCAGCACCCATCACATTGAATAATTTATTTGATATCTGTATTCTAACTCAAGATGTCATTGACACTTTCTATATTTCTTTCTACCCAAATCATTCTCCAAACATATCTCTGCAAATCAGTCAGCCTCACAACACTGTCATTGAGGATGGAACTTGCACTACACAGTATCAGTCACACAAAAATTAAGCCTTTCATTTAAGATACTCATCTATATTCTTTCTATAATCACTTAAGAGAAATATGGTATTTCATGGCCTGATGTATCCCATCCTGTCATTTTGTTCTGGAAATATCTCTCCTTTTTTTTTTTTTTTTTTTTTACTGTAGAAGGACCCAAGTGTCCAGATCTTTTCTTGATTGCCTGTTTCCATGCCCAGACTGTTATTTGGTATCCATGATTATGAATCACTAAGCAGAGGGAGGGCAGACATGAAGCATTTGGGGCAGCTTTTGCTAAGACTTGAGCAAATCACTTTATTTAAAAGACAGATACTAAGGAAAGACATGTCAAAGAAGCCTGCTGGAGAGAAATGAGACATATTATCCCACTACAGGTGAAATGTGTGTGTTCTTTCTATGAAGGTGGTGTAAGTGCAGTTCAGAAAAGCCTTCTTTAAGCATGGCCAGTGTCTAGACAATCCTGAGATAGATTCATAGATCTACATTTCTGTCTACATAACAAAGAGTGAATACTGACCTTTTTTAAATTAATCAAAATCTTCTTGTTTACTTGATGTGTGAATACAAACTAAAGCCTGTTTTTGTCTGCAATTTGCAGTATTTCATACAGTAGCACAGTATCACCAAGGTTGGAAGAGACCTCACAGATCATCAAGTCCAACCTGTTACCACAGAGCTCAAGGCTAGACCATGGCACCAAGTGCCACGTCCAATCCTGCCTTGAACAGCTCCAGGGACGGCCACTCCACCACCTCCCTGGGCAGCCCATTCCAGTAGCCAATGACTCTCTCAGGGAAGAACTTTCTCCTCACCTCAAGCCTAAATTTCCCCTGGCGCAGCCTGAGGCTGTGTCCTCTTGTTCTGGTGCTGGCTGCCTGAGAGAAGAGAGCAACCTCCTCCTGGCTACAACCACCCCTCAGGTAGTTGTAGACAGCAATAAGGTCTCCCCTGAGCCTTCTCTTCTCCAGGCTAAACAATCCCAGCTCCCTCAGCCTCTCCTCATAGGGCTTGTGCTCGAGGCCTCTCAGCAACCTCATTGCCCTTCTCTGGACATGAATAGAGAGATCCAACTAAAATGAAGGTTGATATTGAGGAACAAAGAGCACTATAAATGATAATTGTCAGTCTCTTGTCACGTAATTCCTGTTGCCTAATTCTAGTTGAGAAATTTAAGGTCATTATTTCCCACAGCTACTGATTTTTTTCAGTATTCTGCAGGCATTTCATTTTACCATTCATAGTTATAATCTTCTGAGAGTGAATCAGCACACAGGTTCAGCATGTTTTGGGTTTTTTGGTGGGTTTGTTTTTTTTATACTCAGCCTCTTTGGTAACTGTTTCTCTACAGTTTCTCTACAGACTTTCTCTTTTTCTGTCCTGTGTTCTTCAGCAAAGGGAAAAAAAAAAAAAAAAGAAGAAAAAAAAAAGCTGAAAGAATCTCACATTCTGATTAGATGTTTAGCTCAGCAAAATTTGAGCATTTTAATGATCAGTAGATTAAACTGAGTCTATGGCACTACCATTAAATTAAAACCTTAGTGATAGCGTATGCTCTATATTTGGAATAAGATACAGGGAATCATTCTGGAATCATTTAAGATATTGGAAGGCAAGATTTATTGATTGTCATTAAAGAAGAGTTGCAGAGCTCTTGCAGGTGAAAATATTACCTTGATATTGTCAGTAAAAGTATCATCATCAGAAGACATAAAATCATAGAATGATTTGGGTTGGAAGGGATCTCAAAGATCATCTACTTCCATTCCTCTGCCACAGGCAGGGACATTTGCCACTAGAACAGGTTGCTCAAAGCCTTGTCCAACCTGGCCTTTAACACCTTGAGGGAGGGAGCATCCGCAGCCTCCCTGGGCAGTCTGTTCCAGTGTCTCACCACCCTTACTGTAAAGAACTTCTTCCTAACAATCTCCCTTCTGCCACTTCAAACCTATTTTTCCTTGTCCTGTCATTACAAGACCATGTAAATAGTCCCTCCCCAGCCTTCCTGTAGGCCTCCTTCAGATACTGGAAGGCCAGTATAACGTCTCCTTGAAGCCTTCTCTTCTCCAGACAGAAGACCCCGAACTCTTGTAGCCTGTCCTCATAGGAGAGCCACTCCAGCCCTCTGATCATTTTGTGGCCCTCCTTTGGACTTGCCCCAACAATTCAATGTCCTGTTAGCTGCAAATAAATTCACAGTTGTCAAGACATAAACTGTGGATGTGTCTAGAAGTAAATTGTGGATGATAGCTTTAATAATATTGGATTTGTAGTTATCTGCACACATTTACCATATAAAAAGAAAAAGGATGGCACTATTCAGAAACTAAGGGTCAACAGTGTATGTGCAAGTCTGCCTGACTAACATAGTGCCTGAAAATATCCCCTGAAATAGTTCACTTTTATTTGTATGATCTTCAAAAGCGTACTGAGAGATAAAGGTGAAGCTACTGAACTTATTGAAACATTCTATTTTCCTGAAGATTTTCTAAAAGTAGGAGTTAAATGCCTCAGTCAAATCAGCAATGACATGAATGAGTTTCCTGCTGCTTTTATTAGTATAATGGTATACTGCATGCTCTTATCATCTTTGACTATTTTGTAAACATTAGAGACTCACATTCTCAGCAGCTTCTCTCTCTTTATAGTGATTAGCAACATGCTTATATTTTTCTTATTGAAATTAAATTATTTAGTCTGTGGAAGAAAATAATTCTTATCTTAAAATGAGAAAAAAACCCATCCACTTAGGATTCAGACAGAAATTACAGAATTTATGTAGCTGCTGATAAATGGATTTTAGGCTTTATGGTGCCTTAAATGCTGTTTCAGACATTTCTGCATATGGTGGTTATCCATTCACATTGTTATTTCCATTTAACAGGCCAAGCAGTAACCTGTGATCTGAGGGTGATTCTGTGTATTCTCATTGGAAGAGTTCATGTAAAGGATAACAGACTTGGCTAAGATTCCTTGGGTTTATTATTAATTTATTCTTTCTTGCCAGTGCCTAGTTTCTATAAGTCCATAAAAAAATTAAGTGTAGTTATCTGTTCTTAAAAGCTATATCAAGGCAGAGCTTCTGGAAATGATATTTTCTTTCTATAATAAAATTGCTTCATTTTTTGAAGTGTAACTATGTGGTATAGCACTCTAGAGTATGGAATTCTATTTCAACTTTTAAAATAAATCTATTGCATGAAACTTTCTTCAGATTATGCAGTGGTTGATCTCTAGTCCAGCCAAAGCCAAATACTTTCAGGAAAATCTGCCAGGAATTAGTTCAGTCTGCTCAAATGCTGTTTTGCCAGGCTGGAGTAGTTGTATTAATGAGAGCAAATGTAACATAACTGCTTTCTACCCATTCTCTAGAATATGGATAGAAGGAAATCAGCTGAGAAGGAAAGATGTGGTTGATTCAAAGTTGTAGTGTCTGGGGAGAAAAGATAGGTAAACAAGAATATAAAGATGTATATGCACACTGAAGCTTCAGAAGAAGGTAGTAGGAGGACAAAACTTGCATTTTCTCTTCACATCAAAATTATACTGAAACAAAACAAGTTTTACTGTGATAAGGCTGAAGGGGAAAAGCAGAATGATAAAAGTTTGGGGAACAGTGTTATGCAGGAAGCAGAAATCTCAAGCACAACATAGATGGCATATAAACATTGCTGCTGATTCTCACAACTTCAAGTCAAATTGTATCAAATTCTGAAATATAAGGTATTTTTTACAAGGAAATTTGGAATTAAAAATATACTAGAATTTAACAATATTTCCACAGAAACTTAGGAAGTGTTATAAGGAGGAATTTGAACAAGGGAAAATGGGACTAGGGATTTCTGTAGCTGCTTTGATATGCACCAATGTTCTAGTACTATTCATACTAGATTATAGGATAACTGGCTTCTAGTTTCTCTGTTCCAGTTGCTTTGGAATTGACTTTAGAGGATTCAAGTATTAAGTCTGTTCTTTATTTTACAAACTTCTTACACTGGAAATTTTCCTCTTTATTTTGCAAACTTTGTTTGCTGAAATTTCAGTGTTAGTATGTTCCAGCTGCCCTGTATAACCTTGAGAACATCTTGAAGTATTTTATAGTCTACTTTTTTGTATGTCAATTATGGCATCATAACTCTTCTAGCTAGTCACATTTGAGAATCTGATAAACTTGTTATAAAGTCTCTGGCTTTCGAGATCATTAAGAATGCTTTCAGTTGCCTTTGAGAATTGTATCTCTTGCATTCTCTGAAATCCATGTTTTGGTTTTTTTTAATTACTCCATGTACAATGTAAGGTGAAGGCATCTCTTAAAGGAGTTGTCTATATTTGAGGATTTGGGCATGAAGGTGATATACAATTATAACTATTGCATACCTCCCTTGCCTTGCTGCCTCTCCTCAAGCCAACCTTCCTCATATTTGTAAATTACTGTTGGGTTTTTTCCAGAAGTAAATGAGAACACAGGAAGAAAGCAGACAGATTCTTCCATTCATGTTCTGCTACTCTAATCTCATCGTGTTTGGCCCAGATAAAGATTTGCCCATTTTATATAAATATACACACACACATATATATATATATATAAATATATATATAAATATACATAAATACATATATATAATAGATATTTCTATATATGTGTGTATAAATATGTATTTATACAAATACATAACTATATATACAATATAAATAAATACATATTTTACCACTTGAAATGCCATTGGAGTGGGCTGCCCAGGAAGGTGGTGGAGTCACTGTCCCTGGAGGTGTTCAAGAAGAGACTGGATGAGGCATTTAATGCCATGGTCTAGATGACTGAATAGGGCTGGGTGATAGGTTGGTCTGGATGATCTTGGAGGTCTCTTCCAACCTGGTTGATTCTATGATTCTATGATCAGTGGTTTGCTACTATCTGATCAAATAGGTGAAGAACAGGACAACATAGCTAATGGAAGGAAAAAGAACAAACTCTGTAGGAATCTGTGATCCCCTAAAGTGAATGAATAGATTAATCCCCAAACAGAAGTAGCTTTGAACATAAAGACAGACTGAATTATCTTGAATACCTGTTGAATTGAATGCATTCATATTAAATTCTGTTGAAATTTGGAAAGTGTCATAATCTGGGACATTAATTTTAAAAATCAATAATCCAATTGATATTTTTTTTAACTTTCACTCTATGGTTAAATAAATTACACACTGCTTTAAAGCTAAGTTGCTTTAATGCAGTCAGATATCCTATTATACAAATAGAGTATCCCTTCCAGTATCTGAAGGGAGCCTACAGGACAGCTGGGGAGGGACTATTTACACGGTCTAGTAATGTTAGGACGAGGGGGAATGGGTTTAAGCTGGCAGAGGGGAGATTCCGACTGGATGTTAGGAGGAAGTTCTTTACAGTGAGGGTGGTAAGGCACTGGAACAGGTTGCCCAGGGAGGTTGTGGATGCTTCCTCCCTGGAGGCATTTAAGGCCAGGCTGGATGAGGCCTTGAGCAACCTGCTCTAGTGGGAGGTGTCCCTGCCTATGGCAGGGGGTTGGAGCTGGATGATCCTTGAGGTCCCTTCCAACCTAAACCATTCTATGATTCTATGATCCTATTCTCCTGGAGCTACTAATGATTTCCTTTTTAGAGGCAGTAAAGAGGAAGGCTGCATTTTATACAAAGAATTTGAAAATGTTGTGGATTAGGTAAAATATGTTTAACAGGTTATGTTGTGTAGGGTAACAGAGTAGATATGAATCATCTTGGGAGTTCTGGGCATATTTAATTATCTTGTCTCATTAGTTCAGGCATCAAATCAGACAGGATTTCTGTTAGGGGTGGTACTTAAAATTTGCAGTCATATAGCACATACTCAAAAATAAAAGCATTCTTATATACTCCTGTAAAATAGGACTCAAAGTTGTTAAGAATACTCTGGTTTTCTCTGAGTTCTGGAGGCTGCTAAGCATGCTGCTAAATCTCAGCATATAAGCTTTCTCTTAAAATTTAAATAATTCTGTTTATGTTTGTGACTCAGATTAGACTTAATGCCCCAGCTGTTCAATTTAGTGGACTTTTGGACATCCTAAGTAGCTTTTAATCAAAGTGAGTAATGGGTGATGCTAGCAAGGTAATGCATGCTAGAATGTTAGCAAAAAGCCATTAAAAACTTAATTAATAATATTGTGCTACCAGAATTTTTAAATTATCCTAAAGAACAGTGTCTGGAAATTTTAATGTGTTTTTTATTTTCAAGAATTGTGGAAAAAAAAAATATATTGTCCTGAATAAAATTATAAAAACAATTCCATAAAGGGACAAAAGATGCAACCTAAAATTGAAAGCATTTGAGGATTTTCATTTACTATTTTGAACCAGTACTGTTAGTTCAGTTTGCATGCAGAGCTATTTTCATTTTCAACATATATGTGCTTGAACCCAAGCTGTTGTGAATGTTTATATAAATGAGAAGTCTCATGGTGCCGTTAAACTGTTTGTGAGGATAGAGTTCTACGGAGCAGTTCATTTTGTAAGCCTAAATTAAGAGAGTAACTTGTGTTATTGGAGGCACAATTATTATTTAGAGCCCCACAGGGCTCATTCGTTCATTAGCTGGGCCAGCTTATTGATGACTGAGTAGTAAATAACTCAGCTTTAAAAGACAGAACACGGCACTGAATAGGAAAAGAAGAATGTATGTAAATCCATGAAGTCTGTAAGTGCCTACAACGTATAGTAGAGCTTAGGAAATATTTAATGCTTGCAGTAAAAATCATTAGCTTAATTATACGATAGAAATTGTGTATATGTAACTGCTGTCCCTCTGAAAAATCTCATCTTGTGCAGGGTGTCTTGACTACTTTTTCCTTATACTGGAAAAGTTAGGAACTTCTGGTGTACATAAAATACTACTTTCAATGGTAGCTGCTATTATTTTCCCACTGTGATCTTAGAGGAACCGCATCTGACTTTCCCATAAGTGACCTTAGCCCCATTACTTTCCCTCAATTAATTATGCTTTTATTCTTTGTGACATGCTCACATTCTGGCTTGTCACTTTATGTGAACAGAAAATGAGAAGTACCATGACAACTGGTACCGTTCAGCAAGGGTGTGTGGAAGGTTATCACTGCCTATATAGCAGGGAAAGAACAGCTGCTGCTTTTATAGATTTCCACGCACCACACACCCTCCAGAAATTCACTCACTGACTCTATACCCTTGGATGGGTGTTCTGTATAAAAAATTATACACTGAATATCTTGAGAATTCGAACAGGGACAAGACTTCACTGTATATGTAACTCAGCCTCTTCCTTTTCTGCCTTTGCATACCTGTTTCTCAGGAAAGGGAATTCAGGAGCACAAAGAAGGTGCTGCAGCACACTGATAGATCTTTCACTTGGTGCAGTCAGGCACAGCTGGAGGTCTTGTGAGGTGCATCTCCTCATGTTTTTTTGATAGAGACATTGTTCCAGCTTGTTTGTATCTGCACTCAGTGCAAGATCCACTCCTTATTTTCACACTTGCTCTTTGCTAGAGAAATAGCCATATCACACATAAGGGCAGGTCTGGGTGTTTTTTTTCTGTCTTTTAGGAAAGCAAGCAGATAAAACATAAAATGTATTGTGATCAGAACTGAGGCTAAACAAATTGCAGTAGCTATTCTAAATAAGAGTAGTGGTTAAGGTGAAAATTTGTTCATGTGTTAGCATTTCTCAAGACTGGAATCTGCAGATGAAAATGAAGCAAAGCTATTGACAACCTTTAAAACATTACTGAAAACCAAGTAACATTGAACTCTGTTCTTTTGAAAATGAAATTCCATATTTTGTTTGAAAAAACACTCATGCTGTAACAGTAAAATTTAATAGGCAAAGCAATTTACTTTATTGGAAGACACATATGAAATAGTTGTATTTAGGATAAAGTATTATCTCTTAGGTTATTCAGATTCTTTCTGTTTTGGTAGCTGATCATAGCAACACCTAAACCCTATTGCATGCATATGTGACTAAACCTCCAATCTTCTCCTAAGCACTCTGCTAAGCATAATCCAAGATCTATGACTATTTGCTTGCTATGCATCTTTAAGATTATTTTTCTTGAATATATTGTGAAAACATATGGCATAGCTTACCAATTTCTATTTTGTTTTTAAATCTTAATTGACACAAAGAAATATATGTTCTTGATTCATAAGGTATTGATTTTTCATTTCCTGTTTGTCGCTTTCTGAGAGCTTTTTCTCCTTATTCAAGACAAGGCAAATGATTGTACTGTTACTGGTTCCCTGGCTTTGTGCACAGAAGTTGTACAAATATATAGTGGTGTATTTTCCCAGGTCTTTGAATACACAAAGTCCTGCATTGGGAACACTAGCATGGCAAATTAGCAACCAAATAGAATAGAATAGAATCAACTAGGTTGGAAGAGACCTCCAAGAACATCCAGTCCAACCTAGCACCCAGCCCTATCCAAATTAGAAGGTGAATTCAGCAGTGTATATATAAATTGCACGTACTTTCATGTTTTGGAGTGGGATTACATAATTCCCCCATTGGGACAATGTAAGAGAGTGAATACTTGTAGCTTTTGGCCTAGCAAATTCAAACATAAAACAGCCAGCTCCATTTTTTCTTTAATCACACACTGAAACTTCATTTCTTTTCACAAACTAGAATTTAGCTAATCCATTACGCTTCATTGCAACAAATAGCATGTAATAAATTCAAATATGATTTTTACTAGTGCAAAAAAAAAAACCAACAAACTGGTCATTTATCATTTTTTTCTATTGATGTACTCAGTAAAACAAGCAAACAAAAATTGATATCACTCTTTAACAGCATGTTAGAATAATTATTATTTGCCTGGAGTATCTCTGAGGTACTATAGATTTTGAAACTCTGCTGAACTGTTGGCAAATCATTATTGTACTTTTCCACTGTGCACTGGTGATCTTTTTTCTTTCAAAGTTGTTTTCCCTTATAAGAGACACATTCTTATCTTTTGTTTTCCCTTGAGTTACAGGAGGGGAAAGATAGACAAGTTACCTCTTCAAGCCCTAAATCCAGTGCAAGTCTGTCAAAATGCATTTATGTAGTAAGTGACCATTTCTTTTCCCCGAGGCCCGTTTAGTCACCTCTAGAATATGCCTGTCCTTCACAAAGGCAGAGAATAAGAGACAACAGTCATATCTTGGTAGCCCTGTACTGGTAGATATTGTAACTGTGTGCTTTCACTTCAGTGCATCACTGACTGCAAATCTACAGAACCCTTCAGTGTGATGCATAAAAAATCCCAAACTATCATTAAAAAAAAAAAAAAGAGAATAATTTCTAATCTCAACTTCTTTTTTTTTTTCCTTTCAGTTCTATGATTTACTACATTTTCTAGATATTTCTTGTTGGCATTTATTTTTATTCAATGCCCTGTGACTGTTATGTGTGACCACGCTTCCAAAATAATTAACATCCTATCTCAAAAGAAATCAGCCTTTAAAAATGTTAAATCTTTAAAATCAGCAGAAACCATGCCTTCTTTTACTGCTAATGTGCTGCTCTGTGTAGTTTCCCTCTCAAAAGCACTAAACCTCAAGAGGTCGTGCCTAATTCATTCTGAATATGTTTCGCAAACTCTTTACGCTTACAGGTGCCTCTTTTGTTTGCCTGGGTTTTGTTTTGTTTTAAATAAGTCTACAAAGAATGAAAGAACTATTTAATGGACATAATATATAGGAGTACAAATGCCTTTGTTTTTTTTTTCTTAAGCACTGTCCTGGTTTGAGCAGTCAGCTCAAGAAAGAATGTGGAATTTAACCCCAAAGGAGTAAATGAAAACACACAGAGTTGGAAGTTAGATAGAAATAATATTTGCAAATGAAAACCAGGTACAGAAGTTATTGTTGTCCATGGGACAGCAACGTGCCCTGGTGACCAAGAAGGCTAATGGGATCCTGGGGTGCATTAAGAAGAGTGTGTCCAGCAGATCAAGGGAGGTTCTCCTCCCCCTCTACTTTGCCCTGCTGAGACCTCATCTTGAGTACTGTGTTCAGTTTGGAGCTCCCCGATTTAAGAGGGACAGAGATGTGCTCAAGAGAGTCCAATGGAAGGCTACAAGGATGATTAGGGGACTGGAACACTGCCTGATGAGGAGAGGCTGAGAGACTTGAGGCTGTTTAGTCTGGAGAAGAGAAGACTGAGAGGGGATCTAATGAAAGTTTATAACTATCTGAGAGCTGGGGGTCAGGAGAGGGGGACAGGCTCTGCTCACTTACTGCCTGGGATAGGAAAAGGAGCAGCAGATGTAAGCTGCAGCAGAGGAAGTTCCACCTTAACACAAGGGGGAACTTCTTTACTGTAAGGGTCACAGAGGACTGGAACAGGCTTCCCAGAGAGGTTGTGGAGTCTCCGGCTCTGGAGGCTTTCAAGGCCTGTCTGGATGTGTTCCTGTGTGACCTGAGCAAGATTGTCTGGTCCTGCTCTGGCAGGGGGATTGAACTTTATGATCTCTTCGTGTCTCTTCCAACCCCTAACATCCTGTGAGCCTGTATTAAGTGAAAAAGGATATAAACAATGAGCAATGGCCTAGCCACCTCCCCCATGCCCAGGACTAAGGCCCCAAGGTAGGCCTCATGGCACAGCAGAATTATCTTCCAGCCGCTTTCACAGCTTCCCTCCCACACAGCAAGCAAAAGTTAAGAGCCTGGAGCCAAGAGGGAGCTGTCTATCTCCTTATATAGGGTAATGTGGGATATGGAATGGAATAACATGTTACAATATCCTGGGACTTTCTAGTCCCTTGAGGGAGTTTCTTGGGACTTTCTAGTCCCCTGGGGCAGTTTCTTCTCTATGGCATAAGAGTAAGTCTTTAACTTGCCACAGGCACAAGTAGCAATATTCATCTTTTGGATCACAGAATTTTAAGTCAGTGGTAGTGACCATAGGAAAAGAAAAAATGATCCCTAGCCGTCTCTCTTTGTGACTAACATGAACTTGACATCTGCAGAAACGGAATAAATCATAAAAAAGAACATCTAGCAAAAAGTAAGAGTACAAAGTAACCAAAGTACAAAAGAAAATACAAGGCTGTGCTTAAGCAATTAGGTTATGTTTGACTTTTCAAAGATAGTTATTGTATAAACATTTTATATATATATATATATATATATATTCCCCACATGATTAGTTCATCAGTTTAATCTGTATTGGAAAGTGAACAGCGTTTACACTGTGGGATGCAGATCTCTGTTGCACTATAAGTGATGTTTTACTTAAACCTACTCTTGCCTAAAATTATACCAAACAAAGTATGAATACTTTTCCTCATATGCTTTCCATTTAACACCTTCTATTAACACAATGAGCTCTGATTTTTGTAAGAATCTTACACAGAATTTTCTCTTTAGGAGGCTGCAGTACAGAACGAGGCTCAGTGCATAACCATTGTTATGCAGATTATTTTCATTTGCTTATAATAATGTGTAGTTATTTGCTAGATGTGAGGATATAGCCACAGGGATTTTTTTTTTCCTCTTTTTTTCTTATTCTTCTGGAAATAATTTTTTTCTTTATTTCAACAGAAATTGAAAAGGAAAGCTGTGGGGATCCTGGCACACCATTGTATGGCATGAGAGAAGGGGATGGATTTTCTAACCGTGATGTTTTAAGGTTTGAATGTCAGTTTGGATTTGAATTAATTGGAGAGAAATCTATCATTTGCCAAGAAAACAACCAGTGGTCTGCAAACATACCAATCTGTATTTGTATGTATCAAATCTCTTTATTTTATTATTTTAATGTATAATTTTATGATTATATGATAAGGTCTATAATTTTGTAAGGTTTTCTTATATGTAAAAATTCATGCAATGAGTTACAGAATTAGCACATTGCAATGCTTTTGACAGAATGAATTTGAGTTTGCCTAATGATTATGCCCAAGAGAGGTTCTAGAAGTGCTAAAACTTTTGGTTTTTTTCTTTTCTCAGCAACTATTAAAGCAGCTGTCTTTCTGTAATTAGATATGTTTGGTTTTTACATTTATTTGGTTGGTTTTTGGTTTGTTTGTTGGTTTGGGTTTTTTTTTCGGAGGGGAGGTTGGTTTTTGACAGGCTGAGAGAGTTGGGGCTCTTCAGCCTGAAGAAGAGAAGGCTTCGAGGAGACCTTAGAGTGGCTTTCCAGTATCTGAAGGGAGCCTACAGGAAGGCTGGGGAGGGACTATTGACAAGGTCTGGTAATGTCAGGACGAGGGGGAATGAGTTTAAACTGGAAGAGGGGAGATTTAGACTGGATGTTAGGAGGAAGTTCTTTACAGTGAGGGTGGTGAGACACTGGCACAGGTTGCCCAGGGAGGTTGTGGATGCTTCCTTCCTGGAGACGTTTAGGGCCAGGCTGGATGAGGCCTTGAGCTCTAGTGGGAGGTGTCCCTGCCTATGGCAGGGGGTTGGAGCTGGATGATCCTTGAGGTCCCTTCCAACCTAAACCATTCTATGATTCTGTAGATTTGATATGTATGATACACTTTTTATAGTTATTCTCCTTAGCTAATGTATTACCTTAGATTAGAAATTGCTGAATTCTAATAAATGGTTTAAAATATTTGTATTTCCCCCCATGTATTATATATTAATATCTTTTAGCACTTAAACATACAAATATAGCTCTCTTCCAGTTACATTATCAAAACTAAGTAAAACCAGTGTTGTGATACATACTTGTGGCAGCACCTTTCTTAACTTTTCCACTGAAATAATACAAATCAAATATATTCATAATACAATCAATTACTTCCATCAATGCTACTCAATTTAATATGGCTTAACTGAAATTGTTTAATATAAAATATTATCCTGATAACAGCAAAATAACTCTGTTGTCTCTTTGAGGCTAGTTAATTTCATGTGCTTCTCTGTGAACAAATGATAAGGGCTCTATTGACTTTCTGCTTCTTTAATGTGCTCAGTGAGAGGTCTGCTTATCCAAACAATTTCCTAAAGGAGAAAATGAGTGATACGAATGATTTAGTATTGTTGAACATGGGTACCTTGTAGGGACTGCTGCAGGCTACCAATGCAACAGGATGTTTACTACCTGAGGTAGCCTTCAGGTTTACTACCTGAGGCCTCTACACAGGAGGGGAAGAGAAGATTTTAAAATAAAGAGCCCTCTTTCTTATTTCACAGATCATAATAAATAATTGCTCAGATGAGTTAATCATGTTTAATGATCTCTTACAAAAACTTAGTAATAAAATGAATCCGCATTGATATATTTTATTCTATTACCTAATTTCTTTCTTTTTTGGCAGTTCCTTGCCTTTCCAATTTCACTGCACCAATGGGAACAGTTCTTTCACCTGATTATCCAGAGGGATACGGGAATAATTTAAACTGTATCTGGACAATAATTTCAGAACCTGGAAGCCGCATCCATCTCTCTTTTAATGACTTTGACTTAGAATCTCAGTTTGACTTCCTTGCGGTTAAAGATGGTGACTCTCCAGATTCCCCAATAATAGGAACATTTACTGGTGCTGAAGTTCCTTCCCACCTTACCAGTAATGGTCATATTTTGCGTCTGGAATTCCAAGCTGATCATTCAATGTCAGGACGTGGATTTAACATCAGTTATAACAGTAAGTAACATCATTTTTTTTTTAAGGTGTGTATATGTGGTTTGTTTTCAATGTACAGTTTATGAGATATGTGTGATTATGCAAAAATGACATTATGGTAATACACCTTCAAATGTATCCTAAATAGGTACAGATAACTCATTTAGGTGTTTAGATTGTCTTTCAAATACAGTGTTAGGGCTGAAAATATCCATGTATTTGTGATCTTAAGCATTAGAGGTCATTGTGAAAGGAGCGCTTGGACTGACAAATCAAATAATTCTCAAATTGTAAAATAGAACTGTAATAAATTCATTAACAGCACATTTTGTGCTATTGATTAAATTCTGTAATGTCAGTCACCATCACTGTACCTACAGAATTTTTACTCTTCAATGCTCATATATTGGTTTAGCTGTGAATGCATATGATTAACTGGAGCTGATGACCACAGTCCATGCTAGCTTCCAGTTACTGCATTTAACATGGATAGCCATAGGATCTCTTTGATAAGAGAAGCCAAACCACAATAGGTTTTTTGTCTTTTTCTGGTTTGCCTTTCTTGTGGCTGATGATTTTAAACTATTTTTCTCACTCCCGGAATAGGACTTCTATTCTCCTGGTGCTACTTACCTTGTTCTTTTCTGTCTTGCCAGTCATCCTTGTGTATTTGTGAGGATGTCTGCCTTATTTACAGTTCCTTGTGCTTGTTTTTTGTTTAGCATTTTTTTTCTACTTGAATGCCTTTTGTGTGCAGCTACGCCCCTTTAACTTTGCCATTTTGATGAACAAGTTGTTCACACTCGTCTGTAAATTTAGATATTGTGCCCCACTACGCCATTGTAGAGTTAAAAACAGCACTTCTATACTGTTGTTATTTCCTCTATTTTGATGTGCTTATATAGAGGCTGAAGGTAAGTTCATATTAATTGTATACACTTTTATCTGGCAGATGTAACATCCATTGAGAGACTGGTTTCTAGTTTGCCATTCAGAGCAGTTGCAGTAAATACTAGCCAGCCTTCTCTCAAGTGCTCTGAATTGTACATATATGTACTTTTTTGAAGGGGAAACTAGCATCTTCTATCACCTTTGCATTTAGTCTGTAAGTTGCATGGAAACAGTTTTACATTAATAGAAGATCTGTGTGTTTTGCTTGATTCTGTTTAGTGCCATGGTCTAGATGACTGGATAGGGCTGGGTAATAGGTTGGACTGGATGATCTTGGAGGTCTCTTCCAACCTGGTTGATTCTATGATTCTGAGGTAATAATGTTGAAACCATCAAAAAACCACATATAGCTCCACACTTACTACTTGCCTCTATATGTACTGAAAACATAATAGTTGAAGGTGACTTCAAATACCTTTTCCAGTACTAAATACAATTAACACCTACTCACTTTACTTTTTTGCTGGCAAAATCATTCCATTTCTTCTGAAGGATATACAAAGAACTCGTTGTATAGCTGTCAAACAGTTTGGCATTTATCCCACACCAAAGTCCAGACAGGATATATTCCCAGCTAGAGCAGGAATAATGATGCAGTATGCAAGCTCCCAGCAAGAATGACACTAAAATATAGCATGAGGCTTTCCTCATATGTGAAATTAAATTTTATTTACCTCAGCAGTGAAGTGAGAAGGACTGGGTTTAGCCAGGATGTTCCTTTTGAGGAGTTAAAAGGAAACTGGAAGGAGAAGAAATGCCTGAAGTAGTAAGTTTGCTACTATGTGTAGAGGATGGTGGAGACAACATAGTGGCTGTTCTGAGGATTATTATATCCTTCACCCAGATCTGCCCTACTTCATGCCTCACCCCCCCTTTTTTTTTCTTTTTTTTTTTTCTTTTGGGTTGGATTGTTTTGTTTTGTGTTGGTTGGTTTGGTTTTGTTGGTTTTGGTTTTTTTTTCATTTCTGAAGGTAGAGATAATTTTCCATGCCAACAGGTAGAAAAAATAGACAAGAGACTAAGAATATTTTTGTATTCCCAGAAGTCTGGTATCTGATGTCAGGTCTGACTGATCCCATTCCTGTCTTTCTTGCTGATGTCTAAGAGTATATGATAATTTCAGAGACTTACCTGGAATGTAAGTGAATCTTCAACTCCCTGATTTGGAGAACTGTGTACTCACATCTTTCCTTCCCTGGAGAATGCTGGCTATATGAAAAAAAAATACAGCCTTTGTTGTTGAAGATCCATTAAAACAAAGAGGAAATAAGATAAAGTAACCTTGGCTGTTGAGAGACTCAGATTTCCTCCTTTACTCCAATGATTGTTAATAATTAGTAACATTTTGATAGTATTGCAAGGATTGAGTTCTCCTGTCTCTCTGCTTTCTATACTTTTTTGGTGTCGTAGTACACCTCTCCATCCTTTTGTTTTTGGTTTTTATCCTCTCTATTTGATTTGTTTTGGTTTAGGCTGTCCATCTTTCAGAGGAGTATCTCTTAAGAATTACCTTGAACATTGCTGTCTGAATAGAAAAGATAAGATGACATCAGATTACTCTTGTGAACTTTCTTTTTCTGATATTGTCTTATATTTCAACTCTCAACCCTTTATTTTAGCTGCTTCATCCCCAGGTCATTTCTCACAAAGGCAGAATGTAAGCATGAAAAAAAATGTGGTGTCTTCTTATTGGTTTCTATAGTTACCAGCCATCATTACAAACTAAACTTTGAGCTATAGCTAGTTGTCTAAGTGCTGTATTGGAAAGTCTGGGGTTGTTCAGTACTATGGAAATATAAAATCACTTATAATGAAAATTAAGTTGTAATATTTGCTCTAATGGTAAGGAAAAAAAAAAATACTCCCTCGCTCTCCAACCTGCAGCCACCCCAGTGGAAAAAGGCCAACACCCCAAACCAGAAACTGGACTCAGAAACCAGAAACATGAAAGCCTCTCACGTTACAATCTGAACTTCAAGCCCCATGGTACTTTGCTCCAGCCAGCACACTCATTTTAAAACTGTCATGGCAACAGCATGATACTGAATACTCATCAGTAGATTCAATTGGCTAAACTCATGACAATAGGACAAGCTCCCAAAACATTTGATCATACCAGTGTACCACTCTGGCCATATTTCCTAGGACCTTTTGGAGCAGACCAGATGAGTTATGGTTAGCTTCTTCCTTGCCTTAGGGCTCTTGAGATCTCTGCAGTTCCTCCTCATCACATTTTTCTGATGCTATATGGTTTTAACATCCTTCTGAGAACTGAATTTGTTTCACTGTCACCCTCTGCTATCACTATTGTGCCTGTTTTTTCTTCCACATACTACTTCAAATACCAATGCAATCATAGTAGTTGATGAGTATATAGGCCTCTTTATGTGCAATGTTTCATAAGTAGCTTTTCCAAAGTTTTTTTTTTAATTTATTGATGATGGGTAAAATATTAGTAATTAGGATATACCCCTGCATTAATTTTCCTTTTGTGTTAAAGTTTGTTTGCAATATTACAGCTCCAACATGAAGCTTTTCAAAGTTACAGGCAGACTGAATTTTACTTGTCAATTAATACAACTGCAGACAGTCCAGGCTAAGAAAATGACTGTCATTGTTGGGAAGGGATGTTTTTCCCTCCCTTGCTTTCCATAGCCATTGTATACAATAAAATCAATTCCATGGAGGCAGAAGAAGCAGCCACCACTCCGATTCTGAGCTGAAATATAGACCAATAAACCAATTTTGCAACCTTAATAAACCGCTGTCATACACCAAGCAAGCTATACCTGAAGTCAACATTTATCTACATTTGCAGATAACAACATGGAAAATCTATCTCTGTGTTGTCTAAAACTGGACAGACAATCAATCCCCTCACTAAAAGTGACAATTGTACACAAAGTATTGAACACTTTTTTGTAATCCCTATGAAAAAGTATGGGATTACATAATTTTTAAAGCCATCCTCAAATGGTAAGCAGCTATTCAATGAAAGCACCATTTTCATCCCAGTATATATAGCATTTCCTAATTCCAATTGTCAATCAATTAATGTTTTCTCTTTTCTAGTACTATGATTGTTAATATTTCTATAATGCAGAATCTGGGAAATGTTTCTGTTAAGTTAATAAAATAGTACCTTTTAAAAAGCCTCAGTAAGTTTGCAGATGACACCAAGCTAGGAGCAGGGGTGGATCTGTTGGAGGGTAGGAGAGCCCTGCAGAGGGACTTAGACAGGCTGGATGGGTGGGCAGAGGCCAATGGGATGAGATTTAACAACGCCAAGTGCAGGGTTCTGCACTTTGGCCACAACAAGCCCACGCAGCGCTACAGGCTGCGGACAGAGTGGCTAGAGAGCAGCCAGGAAGAACGGGACCTGGGGGTACTGGTAGATAGAAGGCTGAAGACGAGCCAGCAGTGTGCCCAGGTGGCCAAGAGAGCCAATTGCATCCTGGCCTGTATCAGGAACAGTGTGGCCAGTAGGACAAGGGAGGTTATTCGTTCCCTGTACTCAGCACTGGTCAGACCACACATTGAGTACTGTGTCCAGTTCTGGGCCCCTCAATTCAAGAGAGATGTTGAGGTACTGGAACAGGTCCAGAGAAGGGTGACTAAGTTGATGAAAGGCCTGGAAGACAAACCCTATGAGGAGAGGCTGAGGGAGCTGGGGTTGTTTAGTCTGGAGAAGAGGAGGCTCAAGGGTGACTTCATTGCTGTCTACAACCACCTGAAGGGAGGCTGTAGCTGGGTGGAGTTGGTCTTTTCTGGCAGGCAACGAGTAATAGAACAAGGGGACACAGTCTCAAGTTGTGCCGTGGGAACTATAGGCTGGATGTTAGGAGGAAGTTGTTCCCAGAGAAAGTGATTTGCCATTGGAATGGGCTGCCCAGGGAGGTGGTGGAGTCACCATCCTTGGAGGTGTTCAAGAAAAGGCTGGATGAGGCACTTAGTGCCATGGTCTAATTGCCTGGATAGGGCTGGGTGCTAGGTTGGAATGGATGATCTTGGAGGTCTCTTCCAACCTGGTTGATTCTATGATATATACAACTTTATGCAGTTCTGCTGGGAAGATGAGCCTGTTTGCATTCCCATTGTAATCTGCATTCTATAGTAAAATCCATGAACTTCATTACAATGTCTAGATATTTGCAGGGAAATTACTGTTTCTTTTGAATTTGCCCACAGACTTAATTGTGGAAGGGTTTATATGTATTCGAAATTTCTTTCATTTTCAATCTAATGATACAGTTAAAGTTTGAGATTTTTCTTTCTGTTGGCAGCATCACCTTTTTTTCAGCTGTTCACAGCTAGCTCTCAGCAGAGGAAACAAAATAGGCTATCACAATATTAATCAGACTGAAGTCAGTATGGCTCGAATGGTTGTCAGGATGAATTGAAAATATAAAAGGTGACTAAAGATACTGTATCATACATGCTTGCCCTATCTTTCAGATAGATGCTTTTGACCTGTTGTAGCATTGGGTAGGATGGACTGTTGGAAAGGAAATCTTAGCCCTCACTGAAACCTACCGGTGCCTAGCTGTCCAAATTAAGATTCCCCCCTGTACAATTTTGTCATATTTCACAGTCTCACAGTATCACCAAGGTTGGAAGAGACCTCACAGATCATCAAGTCCAACCCTTTACCACAGAGCTCAAGGCTAGACCATGGCACCAAGTGCCACGTCCAACCTTGCCTTGAACAGCTCCAGGGACGGCAACTCCACCACCTCCCTGGGCAGCCCATTCCAGTAGCCAATGACTCTCTCAGTGAAGAACTTTCTCCTCACCTCGAGCCTAAACTTCCCCCGGCGCAGCCTGAGGCTGTGTCCTCTTGTTCTGGTGCTGGCCACCTGAGAGAAGAGAGCAACCTCCCCCTGGCCACAACCACCCCTCAGGTAGTTGTAGACAGCAATAAGGTCACCCCTGAGCCTCCTCTTCTCCAGGCTAAACAATCCCAGCTCCCTCAGCCTTTCCTCGTAGGGCTGTGCTCGAGGCCTCTCACCAGCCTTGTCGTCCTTCTCTGGACACGCTCAAGCATCTCGATGTCCCTTCTAAACTGGGGGGCCCAGAACTGAACACAGTACTCAAGGTGTGGTCTAACCAGTGCAGAGTACAGGGGCAGAATGACCTCCCTGCTCCTGCTGACCACACCATATTTCTTGTGCTAATATCCATTTTCTGCTCTTGTTCAGGCTTTTATTTCTTACTGTTTCCTATTATAAGCAGTTTGTTCATACTAGCAAAATAGAGTCCTAAAAATGTCATCTTGCTTGCAGGAGTTATCTCACTATTTCCTCTTTCTTCTTTTCTTCTTTTGCCTTTTGAAAAGCATTTGGACATAATGAATGCCCTGATCCTGGAGTGCCAATCAACGCTCGGCGCTTTGGTGACAACTTTCAGCTGGGGAGCTCAATTTCTGTTATATGTGAGGAAGGATTTATTAAAACACAGGGAACTGAAACAATTACTTGCATGTTAATGGATGGAAAAGTAATGTGGAGTGGACCTATTCCTAAGTGTGGAGGTATGTATAATATTTCTATTTGATTCAGGAGAACTTGATGTAATGTCTTTTAAGTTGTCACCAAATGAAGTTCAGATTTTGCAAATGGATAGCACAAAGCTCCTGTAAAACCTAGTCTTTGATAAAAGAGTCTAGTGAGGCATGAGCTTTTATTACAAACCTGTCTGCAGGAGTGAATTTTTCTCATAACTGCTATAAGAAAAAATAGGCATAAACATCAGTGATGTAAGTGCTGCTATATAACCTCTAACGATGAATGCTCATTGAAGAAACTTATTAGGACTGGAATGGGAGTAGTTTACACTGTTCATACTCTCAGCTATCATTTGGCACTGGTGGAACTGCAATTCCACAAAGGCATTTTATGCTTGAAAGGATGGCTCCTGCCTTTTATTTTTTTTCTCCTTTCTGAAGCAAGCATTTATTCAATTTGAGAAAATGTTTTTAAGCAGCAATCCTCAGCAATAGCAATACACCTGTAATAATAATCTCTGCATTTCCTAATTCTAGTACAATCATTATTATGATGGGCCTCATTAATGGCTAGGAGAAATAAATAGCACTGATCTAAAGCCCTATCCTCTGCTGATTCCAGCATGCTCATGACACTTCCAAGTTTGACCTTGGACTTGACCATCAGATGAATGAAATCTAATAGGTTACTTGAGAACTGCAGTTTAATCCTGTTCACCTTGCTCGGATGGAGTTTGATGATGTTCTGTCTAGGGAGACGCCAACTCTGCCTCCTTGGCTCCTGTCTTCTCTTCTCTAGTGGAGCAGGCCTGATTTTGCTGTTCCTTGATAATTTTGGATTTGGGATTCCTGTTATTGTGCCTTCCATCTTTCCTGTGAGAGGCCTCTATTGGAGGATTTTACTACAGTCTCTTGTAGTATTATGCTGTTGTACCTGTGCTGCAGTTCTAACCTTGGTGTTCCTGCATAACTCCTGTAATGCTTAGTATCCTGATGTTCTTTAACATGGATGATAAGCTCCTGAAACAAAAAGAATCTAAAACTATGACTCTGCAAGGTGTTCAGTGATTAGCCTGTCATCCTTAAAGCTTTCTTCATACTCATGTACAGAAATTTCTTTCCTCAACCCTTGTACCCTATGACACAAAGAAATACACAAGAACAGCTCTGCAAGATTTCTCAGATCAGGCTTTCGGTGTTCGACAGTGAGATTTTGGCTGATGACAACTTCTAGTGTTTTGTTTTTAACATGTTGACAGTGAGTAGAATCTGCCAGACAATCATCAAAGAGAACTGGAAGAAAGATCAGGGGCTGAAAATCAGTATTAAAAAAAAAAAAAATCCTTTAGGAAGATGACTGGAGAGTTTCATTTCAAGGTTCTTCAAGGTAATCCCAGTCACTGAGCTGTTCTGAAGGAAAGGAGTAGGAAATCACCATGTGGTGGTGAAAGTCAAACAAATTGAGGTGTAAGTTGCAGCACAAGAAGTTCGACCTCAACACAAGGGGGAACTTCTTTACTGTAAGGGTCCCAGAGCACTGGAACAGGCTCCACAGAGGAGTTGTGGAGTCTCCTTCTCTGGAGACTTTCAAAGCCTGTCTGGATGTTTTCCTCTGTGATCTGTGCTAGATTGTGTGGTCCTGCTCTGGCAGGGGGGTTGGACTTGATCTCCTTGAGTCCCTTCCAACCCCTAACATCCTGTGATCCTGTGAAATTCTACTGAATCCTGCACTGCAAGGATCAGGAAGAACTATAACCAGGGGAAAAGTACAAGAGATTTTCTTTAAAAGTAAAAAAAAAATATACCAAATCACAAGAAACCCCAAACTGAAAACACTTTGCTATTGTCAGATCCCATATACAAAGAGCAATTTCTCTGAATTTAGACAGTCATATATGGGCATTATTTTTAATGCAGTATCCATGGGAGTAATTTTGTAAGATAGCTACCTTTTGTATTCCAAAGATAGCCTTTAATAATTTCATGTACATTTTGTGAGAAAATGAAGCTTTGCACAAGTTTAGCAATACTATATTCCTTCTATGGTAGTATACTGGCTCAGAATAAGGCCATCTGGTATTCCTGTTCTTGCAGTTTATAGGCTCCATATGTATTATGAATACTTGTAAGTGGTTATATGCCATAAAATGTAGGGATGATGAATGCCCAAATATTAACCTTCTAGTTCCTGAGGGGAACATGAATTTGAATACCTTATTGTTTGTCTGTGACTGTTTGCTGAAGGTATTATGAAAAAAAAAAAAGAAAGATAAAAGTTGAGAAACACTATTTTAAAACCATAATTGAGGAAACAAACAAAAAAAGTCTAAATCTTTGTATTTAGAAATGTTTGCAACATGTTGAATTCCAAATTTTGTATAGCTTCTAGATACCCTATTTTGGCCAGTACAGAAAGAGAAAGATGGGCTATTATCTCCTTCCTCCGGAGGAACCTGAATATGCTATCTGATAAGATTCATCCCAGAGTCCTGAGGGAATTGACTGATGTGGTTGCCAAGCCCATTCTCTAAGATAGTTGAAAAGTCATGGCAGATTCTGGTGACTGCAAGAAGGGAAACATTACACCCATTTTTAAGAAAGGTAGAGACGAGGATGCTAGGAACTATCGACCTGTCAGATTCACCTTTGTGCCTAGGAAGATCATAGAACAGATCCTCCTAGAAGATTTGATAGGGCATTTGGAGGACACAGATGATTTCAGATGGCCAGCACAGTTTTACTAAGGACAAATCTGGTTGCTTTCTACAATGGAGTGACTACATCAATAGGCAAGGGAAGAGCCATGCATGCCATCTATCTGGAGTTCCACCTTAGACACGGTGTCCCACAACAACCTTTGATATGGGCTCTATGGGCAGACTCTTCACTGGATAAGGAATTGGCTAGATGGTCAAATCCAGCAGGTCAATATCTCAATGTCCAGATGGAGGCAGGTGACAAGTGATGTCCCCCAGGGTTCCATACCGAGACCACTGCTGTTCAGTATCATTATCAGTGAGAAAGACAGTGGAACCAAGTACACCCTCAGCAAGTTTGCAGATGACACCAGTCTAAGGGACGGGGTTGGTATGCCAAAGGTACTGGATATCATCCAGATGGACCTGGGCAAGCTGGAGAACTGGGCCCAGGTGAATGTTCAGAGAAGACTCTGGTGAGTCCTTATAGCAGCCTTCCAATGCCTCAAAGAGGCCTAGAAGAAATCTGTGGAGGGACTGTTTACATAGCACTAGGACAAGAGACAGTGGTTTTAAATTAGAGAAGGGTAGGTTTAGATTAGACATTGGAAAGAAGTTCTTTACTATGAGGATGGAGGAACACTGGAACAGGTTGCCCAGGGAGGTGATGGAGGCTTCATCCCTGGAGACATTTGAGGTCAGGCTGGATGGGGCTCTGAGTAACCTGATTTAGTTAGGGATGTCTTTCCTTCAGGGGTTTTGGGCTAAAAGAACTCTAGAGGTTCCTTCCAACTCAGTGCATTCTGTGATTCTGTGATTTATTACAAGAAAACAGATTGCATCTATAAGAATTCAGTATAAAAAGCTTTGTCAGAAGTTATTGAACAGTTAATTTTATCTTTTTAAGGTATTAATTCAGTTGTCTCACATCTAGTTATGAACCTCAAAGAGTCTGTCAGCTTCAAGCCTGATTGTATCTTGCTGCAACAAGGTTTTTTATTTTATTCATTATGGATGTTCAGTGTTGAAACCAATAATCATGAATTACATATAAGTTTGTTCTATTATACCTTTCTCTTTGTTTCATTTCTAGCTCCATGTGGTGGGCATTTTTCATCTCCCAGTGGAGTGATCCTCTCTCCAGGCTGGCCAGGGTATTATAAAGATTCCTTGAATTGTGAGTGGGTGATAGAAGCTGAACCAGGACACTCTATCAAAATTACATTTGAAAGGTCTTGGCTAATGCTTTTCTTACTTAATATTTCCCAGCTGTTTACCCAGAAGCAGAGCTTTATCTTTGTCATAACATTAATTTGCACTAAAATCAAGCAATTGTATTACTGGGTAGGATTTTCCAAAGCACCTTTGTATATTCAGATATAAATCTTATCTTCAGTGTAATTTCTACTTTGATGCACTGAAGGCTTTCAAAATTCCTACCCTCTTGCACATATTTAAACCTGTATGACCCAGTTATAAATATTATCTGGTTTTAAATATCAGTATGTTTCACTTGCTCATTAACTGTGATGGTATGATGAGTTGTGCCAATGAATAACACCTATGAATTTGTTTTTCTCTCTCAAACACATGAAATTTCAACTCTTATAAAATCTGAAACAACTGTAAAAATGTGTTTATGTTTTAATCCATCTTTGATATTTAGTTATCAAATCAGCTGATCTGTTTTTGTGAAAGGGTGGTCTTCTCTCAGGATGGAATTACAGCTTTCTCAAACTGCTGAAGCATTGCACTTTTTTCTACATTACTCTCACTTACTTGGGTCCCTTCTTGATTCCAAGGCCAGAAATGTACTGAGAATCATAAATTTCTTATGACAGCAAGACGTGGGCATTTCACTTAAGATCTTTGTGAGAAAGCACACTAGAATACGTAATTAAAAAATGCTAGAGTCTGCATATTTTCAAGGATATTTTAGATAGTAATAAAGCTAGATGATGATCTGGGGAAAAAAGGGCCTTTGACAATGAAAGCTGAGGGGCACAAATACCATGCAAGTACTTTACAGTTGCTGTTTCTGCAGCATATTTTGACTACTGCTGATCACACTCGGCTTAGAAGTTATCACTTCATTATAATACAATTCAAAAGTTCTATTTAGCAAGGTAGTAAAATTATCATTTTGTCTTACCAAAATGTATCATTGGGAGAAAATTATTTTAAAGGTTGGGTTTTTTGTTTTTTTTTTTTTCTATTACTATACCATATGCTATAATAAAGCTTTCACATGACACCATACATAATCAAGGATAAGATAATATGGACACTTCAAAGATATTTCCAGATCTTAATACTAATTGCAAACTAGTCTTCCAAAATCACTAGAGTTGTACTTCAACTTAAAATGAAGCTTTAACAAGTTTTTTTTTCTAATTAAAATGCAAAAGAGGACTAACTCCCTCCTCTAGAAATTAGTAAGACTAATATTAGTTCAAAATGAAGTTTTCTTTATTGTCTTGTAAATCACAGTGAAAAAGAAAAGTCTTGGAACTTTCATTAACTCAATTTTTTTTTAATACTTTAAAATAATTTATTTTGAACTCAACATTTAATTTTAAGCCACACATTTGATGTGAACAGTTATTTCAAAGCAAAATGCACTTGTGTTTTTCATTTGCAAGATTCTAGGCCAGCTGAATTTTCTTCCTCTGCATGTGAGTTTCATTAAATCTGACGGTCCTAATGTACATTTTTTGTTTGTAATGTGTTAACACCACCATGTCATAAACTTGCACAACCTCTATTACTCTTGTAGGTAACAACAAGATGTGATCCTTTGAGTTCACAGAGAGAGCTCCTTTTGTCTTATAACTTAGTGTCATTATGACATTATGACACTTCTCTTTGCATTGCTGTTCATTTTTGACACACTTGTCTCTTGCCATAAATTGGACTGATGTGCATGTTGCTCAGATGCAACCATGAAGAGAGGCAAAAGGGGGGTGTGTGTGTGCTTATGTTCCTCTACAGGAGTATATGTGAAAAATATGTTGAGATATATTCGTGCACATACACTTAGCTATATAACTACCTTCTTAGATTTAAAGAAGAAATAGATAAAATTCTGAAGAGTACTGAAGGAAACCATTTTGTAAACTTCTATTTCTTCTGCATTATTTTTCACATAATATAAATTTAAATTCTGAGGCAGTTGTGCATTAGCCTCTTTTCACAAGCTTATTCTACTCTGACTGGTTTTGTTCTGCTGCTTCTGCTTGCAAATCTCCAACTGGACTTTCTTAACACACAAAGTTAACTGTTGAAATGCACACTTTCAAAAATATAGCCATATGATTAGAAAACAAAAAACTCTTATTTTGCCTAGTTCTTTACATTTCAACTTTGTCCTAAACAAAGCCCTTTTAGTAGCCTTTTTTGGTGCAAGTACTAAGACTTCCACAATATGTGTAGTTCTTTGAAAGCTTTTTGGTTTTTCAGTCAGAATAAAACATTTATAGTACATCTATGATCTTTACAGCCTTTCATTCTGGATTTCCTGAGAGGAAGGGAACATTTCTTGCTAATAGATATTTCCTGCAGAATGACATCTCAACATTACATCAGTTTATCACCTACCCAATGATTTCCTTTTAATCTCCCATCTTCCTCTGACTTACCTCTTACATCATTGCCCACGTGTGAGGGACTGCATTCTGTGACTGTGCTAAAGTGTTCCAGTGTCATGCAGTTGGAGGCAGAGCTGAAAAGACATCTCCAGACAAAGTAAATAATAGGAATGATTTTTTGTGATTTCAGAGAGTGTATATGAAGAGTTTATTCCTGTTGTGCAAGCATAGCTACCATACAAAATCTGTTGGATTTTTATTAGAAATCAGTACCTTTTTAGACTGAGTTGAAATTATAGAAGTGAGAAATGAGAGTGCCATTCCTCACTGTAATGAGGTGTTTATCACAAAGCCTAATTATGGGTATTTAAATGCTAGGAATGTTAATCAGCAAACTACTGATTGGCATACTAGTCACACTTGACTGATGAGTATACACTGTGCAACAGGGCAGTTTGCGTATATCCTGAAACTGCATTGTGTTGATAGAGTGCCTCTTAGAAACAAAGATGCATACTGTAAATCCTAAAGCAGCTTCATCTGTTCAAATAAGATATGTGTGTGTCACCTGCTGTATTAAAGTTTGTTTTGCTTCTGTCTGCTTGAGTGAGTTTTTGTGAGTCCTCTGTAAGAAGAGACCTCCACATAACAGGAAAACCATCCATTTTAATTTAAGGATATTGACTAGTTAAGTAGGGAACAACATTGTAGTGGTTTTATATATGGCCAGAGTACTTTTTGTTTATTTTCCTACACATCCCTTCTGGTTTTTTCACACCAGAGAATAATGAGGTTGTAGGTAAATATATCAGATAAGTTGAGCATCAAGAGGAAAGGTACTCACAGAAAAATTATACAAACACCACCCATATAAATGACATTGAAATTGTTGTGAGCCAAATGACCAAGAAAAGGTATTGTACATAATCAGTCCTTCAAATTTCTTTCAGTTCATCTCCCTAAAAACTGTTCCCACTGTTTTTTTCCTTTTTTTTTTTTTTTTTTCCCTTGTGTGCTTACCAAATCTTTTTTCATCTCTCTATTTTTCTGCTACTTGTAGTGCTGTATGTAATCTTTCAGCAACAAGTACTTATGAGAGGATTTCTGTTCTGTCTTCAGAGACTCAATTTCGTCATATCTTTTCTGGCCTGAGAGTTGCTTTACATTTCTGAGAGCAATGCCTTTTTACACTTTCTGTCTCACGTATGCTTTTGATAAAGAAAGCTGAGCAAGTGTAAATGATCTGTTTCCAAGATTTCTTCTGTTTTATACAGATAAGTAGGAAAAGTAAACACTGGGAAAAGGAAGTTATTGCCTGGTGGCTTTTTAGTAACATATTGTGAGTTCATGTGGGCACTATCAAAAAAAAAGAAATTTTCAGTTCTCCTCCTTCTAGGCTTATCCTGCTTCATTTCTATAATTCTCTATTACTTTATTTCTTGTACTCTTTTCTGTGTTATTTCATGGGAGCAGGATATGGATAAAAGAGAACATGTTTTGAAGGTTTAATTTGGCTTCTTGCCTGTCACCAGACTCCTTTAGATCTTTAGTCTCAAACCCATGGGACATAAACACTGAAATACAGAGTTCCTCAGTACATTGGTATTAGTCATGCAGTTCCTTGAATGGATTTCACAAAGCTGAATTAAGCATCTAAGAATCAGAGAGAGAATTAGGAATATCTGAAGGGTCTTTCTAGGATCCTGCTGTTAATTGTTTCCTTTTAATTCCAAAAGGGTTTTTCAATAATCCAATCAGAACATCCATTAAAGCAATGTGATTGATGTAAAGTCTGTCATAGCAAGAAAGAAATCAGTGTCAAACTACCAAACAGGTGTTTAGTACTGCTAATACCATCTAAAGCGAGACAAGCAAGATGCCTAGCAGCACTGTCAGCACCAGTATTCCCTGAACAGAGAAAGCACTCACACTGTCTCTAAACAGGCGTTTTGCTTTGATTTTGCTTTGTAGTGCTTTCTGATAGGATTTTTCAAAATGTTTTCACCATAGCTGCAGCCACTACTTGAACTAAGCCTCAGCTAGCACAAAGACCAGTAGAGTCTCACAGCAGATCTTGCAGCTGATTTGTAGGGTAGAACCTCAGAGTATGATTATTTGACGATATAAAATATCTTGATGATATTTGTGCCAAATTAAGTGGATACAACAAAAGAGTGCATCAACATATCCTCTATACAATTTGCTTGTCTTTTTTTCAGAAAAGAAAAAATAACTTTGTTTTATAACATAGTACATGCAAATAATATTACTTTTTACTAAGAAATGTTTCTTTTCTGACTTTTATTTCCTGCCATACAAGGAGTTTAATCTTATTTCTCAACTTACTGAGGCATTAACCTAAATCTTGATTATTTTATTAATTATATAAGATAAGTAATACTATTATATTGATATTGCAAGGTAGATTTGTGGAGAAAAAAGATAATCTTACTAGAATAGGACCAGAGTTTTAAAATATGACTGACTTTGTCTTGGTTTATTGAATGTATTTCAACTGCTTCTTATATTTGTGTTGTCTCTGCGTGTTTCCTCAACTCTAGATTTCAGACAGAACTCAATTATGATGTTTTGGAAGTTCATGATGGACCAAATTTATTATCTCCACTTCTGGGATCGTACAATGGTACACAGGTCCCACAATTTCTGTTTAGCAGTAGCAATTTCATTTATCTTCTCTTCACAACTGACAACAGTCGCTCTAACAATGGATTCAAAATTCATTATGAAAGTAAGTAATGATGAATTTCCCATTCAATTCCCCACACAATGCTTATCCTAGTCAGGAATAGATAAAGATGCACAGGTATTACCTTTGAATTCCTATTATTTCTCAAACTGAGAAAGATTTAGTGAGTTAAACTGCAAAAGGCATTACCAGTAATTTCAGTTAATTTGTTACTGCTTTTCTGCTCCATGCCTTACAAATCAAAAGATGGGTATGGGAAGCAAATGCCTTTATTCCAGTTGTTGTATCTGTGTCTTGCTCTTATCTTTTATACAATGTGGTTTTGTGTGTATAAGACTGCATGACATCATGAAGATTATGAAAATCAAAACAAATATCTGACTTATTGCCCTGATTATTGTACCTGCAGCTCTAGTTGAAGGTAATAGGAAATGCAGCTTGCAATAATGAGCTGAAAATCAACATCTGGAGTTTCTTGATTGTGGATTTTTAGAGATCTAAACACCTGCGTGTGTTATTTGCTCTGACATATAGAAGCATTCTTTTTTTCCTTGTTATAATCAGATAAACTGTACTGAATAAATGATTTAGTAATTTATGAATCCTTAAAATTGTCATGTTGATGTATTATCATGTAACTTACCTTTTGTGCTTCTAAATATACTTTTTGTTGTAAGAGAGTTATATTTTCACATGAAATAACATTTTTTCTATAATCTCTGTACAATTTGCTTAGTAAGGGTAAAAAGCACATGTCCTTTGCTGTTTCATATACCTCCTTATTAAAACTACCACCAAGCAATTTTCATTTATTCCTTATTTTTTACATTACTTTTAGTCATTTTCACTATTCCTGACCACTGATGATAAAGATATTAGGTACGATATATGTGGAGGTGACTTTCTCAGGTAAAATTCAGGCTGTTATGAAGTCCAGTGAATGCCAGGTGCTGGCTATTTATTGCAAAACTGAATTCTGATTCCAAAACTCTTTACTGTCCTAAGCTTCACTCACATATTTCCATTTGTATCATTTGCTAGATTGTGGAGAAGAGATGGTTTTGTTAAGCACTCATCCATCCTGAAGTTTGAACGATGGTATCACTATACATCAGCAAAACTAGATTAATTTTGCCAGCAGAGACCAGTAAATTCTTAAAATGGTTCACTACATGAATAATATTGAGTGGTAGAAATGACACTTCAGGAATGTGAACAGCAAAGAGGGGAAAGCTGCATTTATTAATGTGTTCTAATTAAATAGTTGGAAAGGAAATCTGAAATGCTGTTATAAATTAATTCTTCATTTTCATTTTGAAATATCTTTTTCTGAAATTGATCCTGACCACAGAGTTCTCTTCACTCTAGTGAAGAAAGAAAGTTAAATTTGTGCTATCAGAGAATAGTGAAGAATTCCTTATCATTTTTACATGAAGTGAAACATTTTCAGTTATTGTTTTTTCTCCTTAATATTGTCTGTTTAAATACAGATATCAAGTGTTAATTTTGTTTTTATTATTTTTTTTTTTTCACTGATTCATCATCATATTATCCAGCACAACCCATTTCTGAGTTTCCTGTTATGGTTAATAATGATCAGTAATGCTCTGTTAAGAATTTCTCTCTTTGAATAGCCATTGAAAGCTGAGTTTTTTCCTATGTTTTTATTTTTTATTATGCAAATTATTTCTTTCTGCACCGAATTTCTTTGTGAGGAAGGATATTTTATGTTTTATTCTGTAGGAATGAGAGGAATAATAAGCATAAGAAGTCTTGCTCTGAATAGTTCTGATGTGCTAACTTCAGTAATATTCCTAGAAGCTTTTTGTTTCTCTATTTTTTTCCTGATTAACTTAAACTTCTCTCTGGGAAATAATCTAAAAGGTTTAAACGTTTATCACACATTAAAATTCTCTTTATCTTCCTCAAATAACATCAGAATTATTTATGTAAATCTTTGGTCTATGTAAGTATCGCAAGGAAAAATATCAAAATAAATAAAAATAATTTAACTACAGTAACAGAGTTTGATCAGGAAAAAAATGAAGGCTGGAGATAAAGGTTTTGAGTGATCATCAGAGCTTTTCAACATCAGCATCAGGGACAAAATCACCTGATGTTACTGAGAGAGTATCAGACTAAATATCCTGTGTATTATATCCTTATATGTGATGTTTTTGTCTGCAGCAGTGGCAGAATGCAATTCAGTATCTGTAATGTAACACAGTGAAACACAGTGCAGCAAGGATAATTCATTGAAAACTTGTTCTAATGAATCCTTCAGTCTCACTCACAGCAAAGTGAATTAATTAATTTAAAAACATATCTCCTTCTGCTTATTTAGCTGCTTATTTAATTATTTTTTTTTTTTTTTTAAATCTAGGTGTAACTGTTAATACTTACTCTTGCTTGGATCCTGGCATACCAGTGCATGGACGTCGTTATGGACATGACTTCTCTATAGGTTCCACTGTCTCCTTTAGTTGTGATCCAGGTTATAGGCTGAGTCATGAGGAGCCTTTGCTATGTGAAAAGAATCACTGGTGGAGTCACCCACTCCCAACTTGTGATGGTAAGGAGGAATGGATAAAATACAGAGTACCTTTACATATAAACGTTTTGCCAAACTATTATTAGTCAACACCAGTTAAATGTTGGAGCTTGTAAAAAGTCTAGGTTTAGGGAATAAAAATACATAGAGGAAATAACTTTTATCTTACTATGTGTGATGAGATGTTCAATCATAAAAAATAGAGTATAATATATCCTTTAAATTAGCAAATTAGTGAAAATATTTCTACCTGAACATATGTAACTATAAGCTAACTGATTACCGATTAGCTTACGGCATGCCAGGTTAATGTATATCCGCTTGTAGAGCTCTTATTACTGGCTACAAATATTTGTGTACAAAAACTGAGATGAGATTTATTTGTACTTGCCACAAAATCTGCATTTTCTTCCACTTCACTCTGAGCATTGTATTGCTAGCTTGTCAACAGAGCTTGGCACAATCATTGTAGGAACTGACTAATGCCACATCCTACCTGATGATTAAACATACAATTGTTACACAAAACAAAATGTGTAATGAGGAACACATCATGAATTTTGGATTCTCCACTTTATTGTTATCTGTACTGTTCACTGTAATCCATTTTCTCAGTTATGGTGATATCCATTATATTGAATATGGATTATGTAAATGTTAATGGTTTTCAAATTGTGTTAGGATCTTTTCCTCTCTAAATATGTTTTTTTTCTTTAACATGTTACATACTTTTCTATGATAGAAATAGCAGAAATAATATACCTACTTAATTGTAGAGTAGTATTTAACAAAAAAACAGATACTGGACTTTAATGAACTACACAATTGACACAATAATATGTTTTTCTCAGTGTTTCAGCACACTTAGAAAGAAAAAAACCAAAATTTGAACAAGAACTAACAGAAAAAGCTCACTGAATTGTGTGATTTGCTACCTGGAAATATATTAATTTTCACTGTATTTCTTTCTTTAAAATCTATGGGGCTTTTCTTGGATTTCTGCTTGTTTAGTTAGCAAGTACTTTTAGGTTTGTGTTTAAGTAGGTTGAACATGTTAGTACATGACCATACTGAAAATTTGTGGTTGTAGAAGGGACTGTGCATCAGCACTTTCCTGAAAAGCTCTCCGGTTCAGCAAGCTCATTTCCTAAAGGGTTCTCCTTTTTGGTTAGGTTCTTGGAATTTAGAATTACAGGGTTCCCACAGCTTGTGGACAAGGGGACAATATTTTACTGAATAGACCATAAACATGCAATCTGTTTTCTTATGGTGATAGGCACTAGATGGTAACCGTGTAAAACAAACAGTATTAACTCACTCCCTATGAATACTGTGCTCTGCTGCAAAATAAGAGTACATATTGTGATAAATTTCTTCCTCAAGATGCTGAGCTAGCATGCATTTCATTAAGTAAATGAGATTTTTTTTTTCTCCAGAGCACATTGCTAAATGGCAATTGTCCATTAAATAAATATGCTCTAGAGGCAGGATTAAGTACATTTATTCTAGTAAATTTAATCAATTCATGGTTGAACTAATTTTAATTTCATTGCTGACTTTTCTTCTCTGGTGGAATGTTTTTAAATAGGAGTCTAGAGTCCTTGCACCCCCAGGGGAAAAAAAAAGGCATTTGCTAAATGGGCTGTTCTTTACATAAACTGAGAGTATGGGTTTATCTTAATTGTACCTCTAATAAACACATTGGTCACTGTTCCAGGTCATTCCTCACTCTGACATTTTCTGAGGAACAGAGTTCTTTCTTAATTGTTCTTTTTGATATGTAGACAGATTATGGTAATTGTGCTTGTGAACACAAGCATTTGGGAAGAGAAGGATGTAGGCAAGGAAAAAAAAACCAACTTCTTAGAACCAGTTCTTCCTCAGAGTAGAAGATTGTGTTGACTGACATTCTATTCTATGGCAGACTTTAATGCTTTCATTACGTGTTTGACTGTTATACAGATAAGCATCACGAAAAGCTCATCAGGGAAGACACAATTCATTATTTACAGGAACATTTAGATAATACTGAGAGTGATGGTTCAAAAATGAAGAAACTATTTCCTTCCCTGAAGAATGGCCCAAGGGATTGATTATGACAGGCTGTATAGCTCATTCATATTCGAATAGTTGATATGCATGACCGATTTTGTAGTTTCTTTAGTCTTGATTTCTCAGCACACTTATATTCTCTGTGTATGTGTGTACACAAACCTGTGTGAGCACAGCCTTATAGGTACAGAAGTATAGCAAAGCATTTCTGAAAAAAGCAAAACCACCCACAATAATTTTAGAGCTCTCTGACCTTGGAGTAGAGTCGAATTTTCTTCTGTAAAGATAAATATTTTAAGAACAATATTTTCAGCATCATAGAACAGTTGCAGTTGAAAGGAATGTGAGAATGTCATCTAGTACCTCATACCTCTCCTATGAGGACAGACTGAAAGAGTTGGGGCTGTTCAGTCTGAAGAAGAGGAGGCTCCAAGGTGACCTTATTGTGGCATTTCAGTATCTGAAGGGGGCCTACAAAAAAGCTGGGGAGGGACTTTTTAGGATATTGGGGGGTGACAGGACTAGGGGGAGTGGAGCAAAGCTGGAGGTGGGGAGATTCGAACTGGACATGAGAAGGAAGTTGTTCACCATGAGAGTGGTGAGAGCCTGGAATGGGTTGCCCAGGGAGGTGGTAGAGGCCTCATCCCTGGAGATGCTTACAGCCAGGCTGGATGAGGCTCTGTCCAGCCTGATCTAGGGTAGGGTGTCCCTGCTCGTGGCACAGGGGTTGGAACTAGATGATCCCTGTGGTCCCTTCCAACCCTGACTGATTCTATGAAATTCTAGTCCAAATCCAGCTGGGATGTTAGATCAGGTTGCTCAGGATTGTATACAGCTGTTTATCTCCAGAGATGAAAATGTCACTTCTCTGAGTAACTTGTGCTATTGTTTGGTCACACAATAGATATTCCTAATGTCTGCTGAGAATTTCCCACATTCCAATTATGTCTATTACCTCTCAACCTTTCACTATGTTGAAAAGCTACGTGAAGCTACGCTATTTGAATTGCTTTATGATTTTTAGGGTAGCAGCTCTGCTTTGCTAAAATGAATATGCAACCATAAAACTAAAGCTACTTCAAAGAATGAGAAGTAAAACCTATGATGTTTATCAAGCTATCATTTTCTTTTGAATAAATCAATTAGTCTGCAGATTGTTAGGAAGATAATTAAGCATGACCAATTTCTGGCTAGCTGTCTTAGCAAAATAGTTTTTTATTTCTTTTTAAAAGATGGGGCCTGATTAAGGCCTAGACTTTTGACTCTCCCCCCCCTGTTTAATTCACAGAATCACAGAATTGTCAGGGTTGGAAGGGACCCCAAGGATCCTGTAGTTCCAACCTCCCTGATCCTTGAGATGGCCTCCACTAGATCAAGTTACCCAGACCCACATCCAGCCTGACCTTAAAAACATCCAGGGATGGGGCTTCCACCACCTCCCTGGACAACCTGTTCCAGTGTCTCACCACCCTCATGGTGAAGAACTTCTTTCTAATATCTAACCTAAATCTACCCTCCTGTAGCTTGGATCTGTTCCTCCTAGTCCTATCACTATCTGATACCCTAAAAAGCGAGCTTTCTTGTAGGCCCCCTTCACATTTGGAAGGCCACAATAAGGTTTCTTTGGAGCCTTATTGTTCATGGCTTAAAAGCTTTTTTTATCCACACAAACCAGAGAAAACAATTGATGTTATGGTGTACATTTATTAGTTTTGAAATACTTCATCTGAAGATGTGATTTGGTTTATATACCATAAATAGAAAAAATAAACATACAATAAACAACAGTCATTCTTTTCAGATGAGAATGTTACACAAGCTTTGGGATAATAGTCAAGGTTAAGAAAGATAAAATAGGTTATTTTGAGCTTTGCTTAGAAAATGCTACTGGTATTGCTTTTACACCATTCCTATCTAACTTTACCATATGATTTACTGTGCACTTATCTATCTGGACAGCCTTGAACCTTTTACTGTAATCTCTCAATTCTTAACAAATAAGGCATTTTTTGGCTTTATTGTGTCTTTTCTATATGAATATTATGATAGAATTTTGCTTTTAAGCTTTGAGTATATGTTAGAAATTTTACACAATTTGTGAAATATTATCTTAATTCCATTAAAAATTACAGTAGAATTAATGTAGAAGTTGGATACCTAATTAAGAGTATAAAGTACTTTTTATTTCCTTCATTAAAACATGAAATTGAATGCTAATACATAGTATTTCTTATTCATTATTTGAATTAAAAATAAATATTGTCATTCCACTTGAATTAATTTACTTAAGAAAATTAGTAAAAAGCAAGTAATATGTTCAAGCAAGCTGGAAAATATTCAGTGTTTGTATTGATAACACCTCAATATCCAACTGAATTACTAAACACAACTTGTGCCATGTCATTAGGAATATATCTAGGAAAGACAGCAGAAGTGTTATCTCTAAGCTAAAACCAATACATTTAAGCACAACACTTAAAAACCTGATGCAGATACTCACTGTGGTGGATGCCAGAGCTGGAAATGGGCAATATGTCTCTTTAAATTTTAAATAAGANTCCCTTCAGGTAGTTGTAGACAGCAATGAGGTCTGCCCTGAGCCTCCTCTTCTGCAGGCTGCACACCCCCAGCTCCCTCAGCCTCCCCTCATAGGGTTTGTGTTCCAGGCCCTTCACCAGCCTTGTTGCCCTTCTCTGGACACGTTCCAGTACCTCAACATCTCTCTTGAATTGAGGAGCCCAGAACTGGACACAGTATGCAAGGTGTGGCCTGACCAGTGTTAAGTACAGGGGAAGAATAACCTCCCTTGTCCTACAAGTTTATGTTATGAGTAATCTACACCACACTAGTTTCTATTAAGTTGGTCACTTGTGTAATATACTTCAAGCTCAACTGATTATAATATTTTGATGTCTGTATTGTTATTTGCTTGTTACTAGTTGACTGTGTCCCATTTTAAGACATATTACATCTTCTGTAATTAGGGAAGACAGATACTGAAAATTCTTGTTCTGTGAAGCACAAATTCTAATTTGTTCTTTCAGTAGTTGTTCACTGTATTCATATTTCCCTCTTATTATCAAATTACACAGTAAGTACAAGCCACCTTTTCTTACTTGGAAGTTAGAGTTAATTGAGCAAATTAAAGCAGTTTAGCCTCTGTATGTTTGTGCAAGCATATTCTTGTATTTAGATTTTTCTACACACAAGCACATTTGCATATTAACAGATTTATTTTCTTTTTCACTCCCTGGTTCTTTCTGAACTTGCATATGTTATTAGTGCTTTAAAGCACTTAGAAAACTGTCCAGGTTTTGCTGGGACAGAATCATAGGCCAGACATGGACTGCAGGCCATCAGCAGTCCTGAGTCAGCCAGAACAGATGACTTAAGTTGTCTTCGAGGCACATCCCATACCATGAGCCTCGTCCTCCGTATAAAGAAGGAATTTTGCTGAGAGAAGTACATGGAAAAATATGTGAAGTTTCCATTTGGCTGGTTTTATTTTCATGTTTCTATTTTCACTGTGTAAAAAAGTTATATACTAGTAGTGATATTATATGCTTGGGCTGTTTGCCATCTTATCAGGACCAGTGCACATTTTGTATTTCAGATCTGTCAAGTTGGCTCTGTTTTGTAAAACGCTGGTCCCTTGCTGCCTTTTTTTTTCGCCATCTGTTAGCCTTCACAGAGCTGCACCAATTGCCATAGATGTTTTGTCACCATTTGCATTCTTGAGAAGTTTTCCAAATACCCATTCTAAAATGCATTATTTATTTGGGTTGTTTCCTATGATTATAAAATCTGATTGCATCTCCTTCACGATAGAACTGATCTAAGTTAGGGACAAAGTACCTAATCACCATAGCTCCAATAACATGTTATGACCCTAACTCTGCTTTATTAATGTCTAAATGAAACAAGATCAGCTGATAAGTGAACAGTGTTTCCCTTCATTATCTCTCAATCAGAGAAGAGAGGAGGAAAGTTAGTATGCTGGGATTTTTTAAGGCTAGGCTGAATGTGGATCTGGGCAACCAGATCTGGTGGGAAGTGTCTCTGTGCGTGACTGGATGTTGGAACTACATGATCCTTGAGGTCCCTTCCAACCTTGACAATTCTGTGATTCTGTGAACACCTCAGCCTTCTCCATATCCATATCAACAGCACCAGTGCCTGCTAAAGAGAAAACCTTATTGTTAAAAGCTTGTTTTTTCACTGTGAGGGTGACAGAACACTGGATCAGGCTGCCCAGGGGGGTTGTGGAGTCTCCCTCTCTGGAGATATTAAAGACCTGTCTGGATGTGTTCCTGTGTGATCTAGTATAGGCAATCCTGCTCTGGCGAGGAGGTTGGACTGAGTAATCTTTCAAGGTCCCTTCTAGTTCCTGACATTCTTGGATTCTGTGAAAACGGATTTGCTGAATGCTGGTTTAGATTGAGCTGTGGCCTCAAACTACAGCTGATACCAATAAACATTCAAAAGGGACACTGACTGAAAGTTTGACTGCTTAAGACTGAAAGGGAGAGTTTGTGTTAAGTACTTTGGAAGAGCTTCTCATATGAAGAACTGTGATCAACTTTCCTAAAGCAGTCTGTTTGATTTAAATCTGGTGGCGATAACAGTTTACTGTGTTGTTTTTAAAACCTGGAAAATTAATTATGAAAATCCTCAATTCAAGAGAGATTTTGAGATACTGGAATGTGTCCAGAGAAGGACGATGAAACTGGTGAGAGGCCTGGAACACAGCCCTGTGAGGAGAGGCTGGGGGTGTTTGACCTGGAGAAGAGGAGGCTCAGGAGTGACCTCATTGCTGTCTACAACTACCTGAAGGGAGGTTGCAGCCAGGTGGGGGTTGGTCTCTTCTGCCAGGCAACCAGCAACAGAACAAGGAGATGCAGTCTCAAGTTGTGCCAGGGGAGGTTTAGGCTGGATGTTAGGAGGAAGTTCTTCCCACAGAGAATGATTGGCATTGGAATGGGCTGCCCAGGGAGGTGGTGGAGTCACCGTCCCTGGAGGTGTTCAAGAAAAGACTGGATGAGGCACTTAGTGCCATGGTCTAGTTGATTGGACAGGGCTGGGTGATAGATTGGACTGGATGATCTTGGAGGTGTCTTCCAACCTGGTTGATTCTATGATTCTATGAATTATGAAGAAAGTTACGGTTGTAATGACTTAACTTTTGTATTTTCTGTTGATTAAATCTGTAATTTAACATTTACATTGATTAAGTACTGATTACTTTTACAAAATCTGTGTTGATACTAAGGAGGGACTTACTGATACTAAGGTTGGACCTGATGATCTATGAGGTCTCTTCCAACCTTGGTGACACTGTGATATTGGCAATTGCCATTATCACTTGCTTTGTATCTATAACTAGAGACAAGAAAGCATGCCATGTTTCCCTGCAGTAGTATTTTCAGTCAATAATTCTTCAACAGCAAGATCCTCTCTACACCATTTTAACTTTCCAGCCTTAGCTTCTGACTAGAGTGATGTTGTTTGGATTGGCTCCACATCTTCTGCCTTCACATTCCAGCTGAAATCATGACTTTTAGAGTCTCAAGAAATTGTGAAGAATAGAATACAACCCACAAACAAACAAAAAGTTAAGGCAGTTAGGCTTTAATTTTCTTAGTACCTATTAAAATACATGCTATTTATTTATTTTCATCTTGTGTAAAAATGGACTTTATGTGAACTTGCTGTATCATTTGACCAACTGCTTTTAAGTCATTTTAAAGCCAGAAGTTTATGAAATTTTCTTGTTTTCTCTCATCTGTAAGGTTCATATTAATTTTCTGTGTTTTTTCTAGCCTTATGTGGTGGAGATGTTAGAGGACCCAGTGGAACAATTTTGTCTCCTGGTTATCCTGATCTGTATCCAAATTCACTCAATTGTACCTGGACTGTGGATGTTACCCATGGAAAAGGTAAATAAAACCTTTTCTTTCCCATTTTTTTTTATTTTTCATTTTCTTTAATATGAATTAATCTTTAATTCCAGTGTTCTGGATCTAAGTTATCAGCAATAAGTTAGGAACTGGATTGCTGATTTTGGGGTTGCCTTTGTTGTAAGTAGTTCCTAGAATTCCAGAAGTGCACCAGGCCCTGATGCTTTCCACAGAACAGAAAATCACTAGTTTATAATCCAAGTAACAGACAGCTGGATATATGCACATTAATTCATACATGTGAAAGAGGATGAATGCTTTTTCTGTGTTACTGAGGAAATTACTTATATTAGAGAGATGCTAGCTTGAAGCAATAATTCATATTTAGGCTTGGTATCAACAGAAGAATATGGAGGGAAGACTTAAGTGAAGATGTTAATATTCTGACATAAAAGGAAGAATGAAGTTAATGAGGTATTTAAAAAATTGTTGGTATTTTATTTTAAATAGGGGAATGTTTGCATAGTAGCCTTAGACTATGAGTCAAAGAGCTAGAGGATAAGCATAAGAATTAAGCATTAAGGGAAGGAGAAAAAATAGATAGGTGTCAGGAATTGAATATAAATAGGATGGGAAATGAATACAAAAAATGCATCTGTAACACTGCAAAGAATACAGAAAAGGAATGAAAGGGAGAAGGAAGACAAGTTTGATTGTGAATTTCATCAATTGTCTCTGTGAAGGCATGAAAAATGTGACAAAGTATACTGATGATGTATTTCTCTAAGAGCTGTTGATAACATGAAAAAGGCTTCCCTCACAAAGAATTGTGCTGATCTGTGATTTCTTTGTTCTATTTTGCACAAGTAATGCTATAATTGTCATAGATGTTAAATCACTCTGACTGGATATCCCATTTAAAACTTTGTAAAGTATTAAAGTGGCAAAGTGTATCTCTAAAAGTTTGTTTTCCAGCTATTCCACAGTCACTTTTTAATACCAAGTGGTGACATTGCATCAATATAATCTGCTTTTAAGTATCTTGAGTGAAAATGCATTCTGAGCCTGCATCAGATGCTACAAGAATTGGGACTCTTCAGCTGGGAGAAGAGAAGGCTTTGATGAGACCTTATAGGAGCCTTCCAGTATCTGAAGGGGGCCTACAGAGGACTGGAGAGGGACTATTTACAAGGTCTTGTAGCGACAGGATGAGGGGAAGCAGAGGGGAGACTTAAACTAGATGTTTTGAAGAGGTTTTTTACAGTGAGCGTGGTGAGACACTGGCACAAGTTGCCCAGGGAGGTTGTGGCTGCTCTCTCCCTGGAGGTGTTCAAGGCCAGGGTGGATGAGGCTTTGAGCAACCTGTTCTAGTGAGAGGGACCATTTACAAGGTCTTGTAGCGACAGGATGAGGGGAAGCAGAGGGGAGACTTAAACTAGATGTTTTGAAGAGGTTTTTTACAGTGAGCGTGGTGAGACACTGGCACAAGTTGCCCAGGGAGGTTGTGGATGCTCTTTCCTGGAGGTGTTCAAGACCAGGTTGGATGAGGCCTTGAGCAACCTGCTCTAGTGGGAGGAGTCCCTCCCTATGGCAGGGGGTTGGAACTGAATGATCTTTGAGGTCTCTTCCAACCTAAACCATTCTATGATTTGCACCATATGGCTTTTAGTGTTATAGGAACGTAAGGCTAATGTGGATCCTTTGCAAGGATGTGAGAAGAATATGCCTTTTCTACTGGATAATCAAGAAAGATTCATAGCAAGTGCAAGAAAACTCTCAGCCCTGAATGCATTTAGTTTGCACCATGTATGAAAAAACATTAGACAGTCAGCCCAAGTTTTATAATAAGGGCACTGAAATGCCAGGGATGAAAAGAAGTTTAGCTTCATGGAGTAATTTATGACTGAGATATCTAAATTCTACAGTAAATATGAAACCAGATTAAGCAATTTTTCTTTAACATCCTTAAAAGACATTTTATGAACACTTTCCTTTTTCTTAAATTAAAAATGGAATTATGGAGGAGAGTACTTGGGGAACATTTTTGTTTGAATATTAAGTAGATTTTTTTGGTGACTTCTTTTTGTTGTTATTTATTTGTTTGGGGGGTTGTTTTTTTTTCTTGAACCCTCAGCTAGAGAAGTACTTATACATTTGAATAAACAAAAGCTGAAATTCTCAACAGGAATATAGTTTATTCAAGCTTATTGAAAACAAAACAAAACAACACAACTTATATAATGAGACTCCTGGAGAAAAAATATGCAGAAATATACAGGAAAAGAGAGAGTATAGCTCTTTGTAAGCACATATACACTGATACATGCATATACTCATCAGTACAAGCACACTCTTGTTTGTGTCAAGTGTTATATTGTCTTGAGGAAATGTTAGGTGAAAAACAAAGCATTAAATGTGAATATCATAATTTGACTGAGGCACTGATTTTTGCTGTTCAAAGACATTCTGGAAACAATTGAAGAATGAAAATTTGCTCTATGAAATGGAAAACATTGAATGAACTTCTCATGTTTTATTATTTTTGGGAAAAGGTTATTAAAACTTTAAGCTCTTCCTGTACTACTGCATGAGGAACACAGCTTTTGTTTCATGACAATAAGTCAGAGGCTTGCTTAATTTAACTGGATTTCTAACTGTGAAGGTCTATTCCTGACTAATCCATTAAGCCACTTCTGTATTTAATGAGCAAACATATTTTTTTAGGATATGTCACCTCACTCTGGAAAAGTATCTAAAGTAGATGGAATGAACCATCCTCTGAAGGTGCTCATTTATCTCTATCATCTACTGTCCAAAGGGCTATGGGCAGTCTGAATGGCTAAATTTTAGATGAGTGCCATAAATATGTTATTTTTAAAGTAGAGGAGAAACATTGTTTAGAATCTCAAGGAATATCTTCTAAAGGCTATTAACTACTGATATGATTAAACAAAAAAACCCAACAACAAAATAGTTTTCTTTAAACTTTTTTTAGTCAAAATTTGGTAGTTCAATGTGAGACTAACAAGAAAGCAACCTGTAGCTCCAGAATTCTGTGGAGTAATTGTTTTTAAACAACCATCTCTATGTTGGAAGTTCCTACTACTGTTACATGATAACAGGCAATTAAATGCATATGTTCAGCTAAGAGTTGTAAATTACATCTGGATATGTTGTATTGCTGATAAAAAATAATTTCTATGTTTATATATGCTGTCTTAAATACCAGAATCTACACTATATGTATACTTGAGTTTGCCTTAAATACCAGAATCTACACTATATGTATATTTGACTTTGTCTTAAATACCAGAATCTACACTATATGTATACTTGAGTTTGCCTTAAATACTAGAATCTACACTATATGTATATTTTAGTTTTAAGTTTTCAAACCTATCTAATTCTAGAATTCTGGGATTACTTTTTTCATTTGTGTACATGTGGATATTGAATATCCATCATAAAAGCATATCAAGTTGTTGTGAGTTTTTTTAATGGTTGATATTGATTTTGTCTTCAAATTTAACTACGTAATAGAACCTTCATTTTAGATATAATTAATGCTTCCAGCAATTGAAATTATTTGTGATGTTGAGAAGAGGCTGAGGGAGCTGGGGTTGTTTAGCCTGGAGAAGAGGAGGCTCAAGGGTGACTTCATTGCTGTCCACAACTACCTGAAGGGAGGCTGTAGCCAGGTGGGGTTGGTCTCTTCTCCCAGGCAAGCAGCAACAGAACAAGGGGACACAGACTCAAGTTGTGCTGGGGGAAGTATAGGCTGGATGTTAGGAGGAAGTTGTTGCCAGAGAGAGTGATTGGCATTGGAATGGGCTGCCCAGGGAGGTGGTGGAGTCACCGTCCCTGGAGGTGTTCAAGAAAAGAGTGGATGAGGCACTTAGTGCCATGGTCTGGTTGACTGGATAGGGCTGGGTGCTAGGTTGGACTGGATGATCTTGGAGGTATCTTCCAACCTGGTTGTTTCTATGATTCTATGATTCTATAATGACAATTATTTTATTTTGTGTGTGGTTAGTGTGCAGTTCAGTGTATAGTGAAGTGAAATTTGTGGACTCTCAATGAAGTATTTTAAACCATTTACTAACAGAATAGTTAATTTACTTGTCTTCCAACAGCCTGAATCTTAATAATGGAAAATTACACCAGAGTGTTATGTCTTCCTGCCTTCATTTTGGATTTTAAACATTCTCTGTTTAAACAAAAGGCTGTGTGAGTCAGAATGAGTCTACCTGAACATGTCTTTTGAAAGTCTTTCCTGGAGAAAGACACAATCTGTCACAGAGCATATTAATGTGATTAGAATATTTTCTGGAGAAAATTAAATTGTACAGGTGCTGCTTGGATATACCTTGGGGTTTTGCATAAAAATGTCATGGGAATCTGGAAAATTGATTGAAACATTCCCTTAAATTAAACCTTGAGTTTGATGTTTGAGCAATACTCAGTGAAGCTCAGCTTCGATTTTACATTAATCACATTATTTTGGGTCACTACCATAAATCTCTTTGACATTTCTGATTTTGATGTTGCAGCATACATGCATGCATAAAAATGGCCAAAATTCATTTTGAGTGCAGGAGATGCAGCAACCACGGCATCAACATCAGCCTCATTGTTCTCATATCACATTTTTCTTTTAAGAGCTTTCTTTTTCAACACTGTCTTCTATGTAAAACTATGATTTAAAAAATTAAACCATTGAAGAGTTTATCAATCCCAAAGCTGAACTGATATGCATTAGGTCAAAGGACAGATTAACCTGACCTTGATACCAAAATTCAGCCTGTAATTTTTACTAATTTATTGTCACATAATCTAGGAAAATGAATAGGCTTGTCAAAGCAGATGAGTAGCTTTTCTCATATAATTTCCTAGTTTTAAAAATGCAGACCAGATTTCCTGGATTATCTAATTTTCCTCATAAAACAACTTAATCCTGTAATTTTTCTATCAGCGCTACTAATTAAGTGAGTGTATAACTGGCTCCGTAAGCTACAGTGAGTTGGGGATGGAGGGTGGAGCTAAAAGGCCAAATAGTTCTATGGCTTCTTTAAAAAGAAACACAATCTAGAGTTATCTAAAATGCTAAGAATTTCTCTTGTTGCTCCCATTTTTGTCCAGCTGACAGCATGAGATGGGCACACAGAATAACATAGATAAAGACAAGTGTTTTCATTGCCACACAAACACCAACAGTACTGAAACAATAAAAGCAACAACAGGCAGCCAAATATTTTTTTTGTAGCTGAGTTACTGGGAGCAGGAGTTTGCTAGGAGTAACAGAGAACTTGCACATGCAAATGCTTCCACAGCTTTCCAGGTTCTGACCCAGGGGCTGACCCCCTGATCCCACTCGCTCCAGGTGCTGCCCTGTGTGACCAGTAGTGCTTTTTGCAGTTGTTTGCCCCTGATTTCATCTTGCTCACCAGCTAATCAGTGCTGAATTTCAGTAGTGATCACACATGTGCTCACACTCTGGGTAGAGGACACACTTTAATACTAAGCAGTTAGGAAGATTAAAGAGGCTGCAGTGGTTGGATGTATGGATTAGTAAGAAAAGCTTAACACTTCTCATCTTCCTGCACTTTTTTCTCCCTTATCCACCATGATCTCTCTCCTTACCTGCCTGTGACTTTAAACACCCCCCTCCAAACTTTTGAAGTCTCCAAATACTACTTAAAAATCTCATATTAGATTTTACATAATCTCACAAATTCCCTTAAATGCTCCACTGTAAATTTCCAATTTCCATGAGACCCAAGATAATCTTCTTTTGCCCATTCTAATCAGTTGCTAAATTCTGACTGAACTGCTGCAAGATTACTCTGATATATTCAATGGCCTGTCAGTCAGCAACATAGGAGTTCTGGTATCACTGTCTCCACTAAATCCTGATCGTTACAGCTTATATGTATATAATTTATTACTTCCCTTATTTATTGGTTTTGCTTTCTCTACTGAAAGATCCTTGGCTAGGCAATGTCATAAACTGCAATTACCTTCCAGATGCCCTTACAATACCTGCTAAAGCTGCATGTGAACTCTGGAAAAGATCATCCCCAACACCTACAGGGGCTTATGGTTCCCATGTGTGGATGACTGGGTCAAGCACAATATGTCTACCTTCAGTGTTGGGTTTTGCTGCCCTGTTTACAGTGTTCTTTGTGGGAGGAGGGGCAGTATTTGTTTGCCTTTTTATTATGTCTGCTATTAAAAATCTGTTGTCTGTGAGAGTAAGATCATTAATCTTCATATCCTGTGTTAATCTTCAGTCATGTGAATGGATCTTCCTAAGCATTACATCATTAGATGTATTTTACAGAACCTGAATCATTAGGTTATAACTGATGATGACCCTGAAAATGGTATTACACTAAAGGTCTCAATAATCCCTTAAATTAGCTAATGTCTTCTGCTGCGTGTTTTTGTTGACTTTTCTGTGCATTTTACCCAAAGATTATGGTCTAACTCTTAGTTACAGAACCACAGAAAATGTAATCTAATTACCTGTCTTGACCTTTAAGTCTTTTTATTGTTATTGTGTTCCAGGATATGTCTTCTTTTCTAAATGCCTCATGGTTTACAAAAAAAGGTGCTGTTGACATATGCCACATCTCATTGAGAGGCAGCACCGTTGCTACTCTATGTGCCATTAAAATATGTCATACATTTTATAACCTGCCCTTCCACTGTTGTCATACGAAGATACTGGCAGCTGTAAAAAATCTTTACCTTTCCCATTCTTCCATAACCACTTTTTAGTTTTCTACATACATAGTTCATTACTGGATTTGTGCGTAAAATGAGTAGAGTATGTCCTTTTATTCCATACATCAAAAATCCCTATTTTGCAGCCAAAGGTACTGTCAAACCAAGAAGACCTGCTAAAGATATTTTAATACTAAAAATCAGGGAAAAGATAGTAATATTATTTTAAAGAAAAAAAATAGATAATCTTATTTTCCTGAAGCATGATTTGTAACGAAATGCATTAATTTAATATTTGCCTTAATTAGGTTGATACCTGATATGTAAATCTAATTCTACTTTTTCTAACAGGAGTGCAGTTCACCTTCTACACCTTTCATTTGGAGGATCATCATGACTACTTACTAATAACAGAGAATGGCAGTTTCACACAGCCATTAGCACGTCTTACAGGCTCAGAGCTTCCTTCACCAATCAACGCTGGACTCTATGGAAATTTCAGGGCTCAGTTGCGTTTTATTTCAGATTTTTCCATATCATATGAAGGATTTAATATTTCTTTTTCTGGTAAGGACACACCTGCAATATCTGACTCCATTGGAATGGGCTGCCCAGGGAGGTGGTGGAGTCACTGTCCCTGGGGGTGTGCAAGAAAAGACTGGATGAGGCACTTAGTGCTATGGTCTGGTTGACTGGATAGGGCTGGGTGCTAGGTTGGACTGGATGATCTTGGAGGTCTCTTCCAACCTGATTGATTCTATTCTATTCTATTCTATTCCTGGAAAAAAAAATAAAGTTTCACATAAAGAGAAAGAAAAATAAAGAAGTTGAGGTAATTTTGATGAATACAGATACTGAATCATAAAATTCTCGAAGTTGTTTCCTAAGCACAATAATTTCAAGGCAAGCAAACCTCTATGCCTCTGTAGAGGCATTTCTGCTACGTGATAAATAAGATGGCAATAAACTGTTAAATTGTTATCAAGGGGAAAGAAACAGAAGTAATCTAATTTTAGTTAATGAAATTGCAGTCCAAGTGTCAGTTATTTAGGCTTTTATGCTGTGCCATTGTTTTATGTACCTGGAACATTTATGGCTCTTACAAGAGTGATAAAGCCACGTTATGTTATGCATCTTTAAAATGTTGTGACTGCATTCATTACTCATACTTTTTAACATAGTATAATTGCCACTTTAACATTGATACATACATTTTGTCTTTAAATCTGAAATCTGCATTGTTGGTCAAGTGGAAATATACAAAAATTACTAGACTGTGAGATTAGAAATATGACTGATAACAAAAATGATGTTTTCTCTCATACAAGATGCTTTGCTCTCTTCTTCCCAGAGTATAACCTTGAACCTTGTGAAGATCCTGGGATTCCACAATTTGGCAACAGAGTAGGATTTAATTTTGGAGTGGGAGATCTTCTGACATTCTCCTGTTCATCTGGATATCGTTTAGAAGGAGCTTCAGAAATTATTTGTCTTGGTGGTGGCCGACGAGTATGGAGTGCACCTCTTCCAAGGTGTGTGGGTACGTGGTCAGCTGCTTTCATTTGCTTGTATGTGTAGTCATTGTCCATGGATTTGCAGATTTACAGCATGGAAAAGCATGGGAATTCACCTTATACTTTTTAGTGTACTCACATTCTCCATATCTCCTTAGTCATTTTATTCAATCTTTTAAAACTATATTTAGTACTGGAACTATCAGAGGACTTCATAGCTTATACCTGAAAACATTTCAGACTGAGGACACAATGTTAACTCCTTTTATTTTGATTATTATGTTAGGAAAACTATGTAGAAATTTGAATCAGCATTTATCAGTTCAAATGCCTAATAACTGCCTTTTTTATTTTCACTCAGGCTTCCACAGGATACTTCTATTACTAAAGTTTGTAAATGTAGTTAGAGCACTTAAGCTAGAGTTAGTTCATGAAACTATGTCCATCTATAGAAGTACTTCCTATAGAAATTAGAGAACCACATCCTTATAATATCCTCAACAGAGCTGTCCTGTTTTTAGAATGATAGCCAAGATAACTGACAGGAAGCATTTTCTGGTGATTCCTAATACTCTCCACTCATTGTAGAGTTAGCTCTAAATAGAAATTGAACTTATAATGGCTACTGTTGTCTAAGCTGAATTCTTCCTCGATGTCTTGATTTTCTTTTCTTTTGAAACTATTTAAACAACAGCAAATCTCTAAAAAAGCAAATAATTACTTGTCTGTATATATATATTCAAATGTATATGATATATGGAAAAGTTTTATATGTGAAAATACTTGTATCAAGTTATATGAAGTCATATATTAAAACATACCTTTCTTTCATAATTTGGTTGTATAATAGTTCTTGACTGATTATATATTACATAATGTTAGCTATCATAGAATCAGTCAGGGTTGGAAGGGACCACAGGGATCATCTAGTTCCAGCACCCACCTACCATGGGCAGGGACACCCTACCCTAGATCAGGCTGGACAGAGCCTCATCCAGCCTCGCCTTAAACACCTTCAGGGATGGGACCTCAACCACCTCCCTGGGCAATCCATTCCAGGCTCTCACCACTCTCATGCTGAACAACTTCCTCCTCACATCCAGTCTGAACCTACCCACCTCCAGCTTTGCTCCCTTCCCCCGTAGTCCTGTCCCTCCCTGATAGCCTAAAAAGTCNTACCTTTCTTTCATAATTTGGTTGTATAATAGTTCTTGACTGATTATATATTACATAATGTTAGCTATCATAGAATCAGTCAGGGTTGGAAGGGACCACAGGGATCATCTAGTTCCAGCACCCACCTACCATGGGCAGGGACACCCTACCCTAGATCAGGCTGGACAGAGCCTCATCCAGCCTCGCCTTAAACACCTTCAGGGATGGGACCTCAACCACCTCCCTGGGCAATCCATTCCAGGCTCTCACCACTCTCATGCTGAACAACTTCCTCCTCACATCCAGTCTGAACCTACCCACCTCCAGCTTTGCTCCCTTCCCCCCTAGTCCTGTCCCTCCCTGATAGCCTAAAAAGTCCCTCCCCAGCTCTTTTGTAGACCCCCTTCAGGTACTGAAAGGCTGCAATAAGGTTGCTTATCATGATTTTAGTTTCCAAACTATTCTTATGCTTCCCTTGGTGTAGCAATGTTCTGAATCTCAGATATGCAGAAGGAACATTGTGGTTTAGAAACAAAGTTAGTATAATGCATGAATAAAAATTATTTTTTCTGATGTGGTTGATGAATTTTTAACCATAAGAATAACAATGAATGCATGCAGATGTGAACAGAGGTTAAATTTGAGTAATAAATTTCTGCAAGCGGTAGAATACTGAAAATGAATTAATAAATTACCAGTAAAGAAGAACTTGTGCAGAAACATAAATGAAAAAAAAAAGCTATTTAGTTTTCATTGTAGAGAAAATCATGTTTATGTTTGTGTCCTTGTTCTTTTGGAACATTATAAAAGGAAGTATAAAAGTTAAAAACCATTACCCTTGTTAATTGATGATGACAGTGTTCCTTTCATTTTCTCAATCAGCATAGGATTGGCTGTACTTAAGTTGTTCAGGTTACCCAAACCACTTGGAAAACCTCTGGTGGCCTTATAAATCTGGAAACATTGATTTACTTAAATCATTGTATTCCATCCTTGTACTTTATATGAATTAAACTCTTCATGGAATTCCAACTGGGATATTGGAATATTTTTCTTTTTTTCCCCAACCAGCAAAGTGTTTATGGTAGGTTCTAAGTTTCAGTTGGAATAAGTGGATTTGCATTAAAACCAACCTGAGTTTCATTTCTATTGAGTAGGGAATGTTATTAAAATGAAACATTAAGAGTGCAGAAATGGTTGTGATTTCTGGTAACAGCTCAAAGTATGCTTTTAAAGGCTCATCACAGGCTTTCAGTTCTTCTGTGATTTTTCTGTTACTTAAAAAATAGTGGTTTGCCCTCTCTTTTCTCTCCTGTATGTTTCCCTCCACACATTTTCCCTGAATTTTACCCTAGCTTGTCTCTTGAGTTTCTTTATTTCTGTCACTTGCTGGAACAAGTTTGTGCTGGAAGAGAGATGCCATGGGGTTGGGACAACTTCCATGAGAGCAGGTTTCTCAATTCCCCACTCAACCTGACCTTGAACACTTCCAATAACAAGACATCCACAATGTAGCAAGATTCTCAAATATTAGTTAAAAGTGTCCTAACAGTTGGCTCACTGTTGTGCTCAGATTTAACAATTTGTTTGGAATTACAGCTAGGACAAAACCAGAGTTGTTGGGTCAAATTAATACCATAATTACTTTGTGCCTTTTAGCTGGAATTGGAAAGATGTCACCGTCCCTGGAGGTGTTCAAGAAAAGCCTGGATGAGGCACTTAGTGTCATGGTCTAGATGACTGGATAGGGCTGGGTGCTAGGTTGGGCTGGATGATCTTGGAGGTCTCTTCCAACCAGGTTGATTCTATGATTCTACTTGATTCTAATGTGTTGTAAACTTACCTATATATGTTCAGGCTGCAAATTACTGTTTATTTTGGAATGAAATAAAAGGATAAACATGGTCATGTGGACTACAAGGTCTTCTACCTCTGTCTAGATTTTGTACCCAATTGATCTGAGAAAAGTTGGGATATCTGAATTTTGGGAGTATTTGTTCTGTATTGCTGTTGAATTAAATATAACCATCAAACATTTTGTCTGATTGACTTTCTGGACAATGTTTGGTTTGGCTACATGCAGAGAGAATTGTTAATTAACTTTATTTTCTTATTTTTAATATAATGTATAAACTTCATATTCAAAATATATATTTCAGTGTCCTGGTTTTGCACAAACAAGTCTGGTGTAGGAATTTATAATAATGCTAATAATCAATGTGATAGCTTAGGTACCATAGGTTATTTAAATACCTTTCAAGCCAGTAGATACACCACATAGCTCTGCATAATAACAATTTCATATACTGTGAAATAAACTAATTAATTTGTCAGGATAAAGGAATTAAAGGACATTCTTGTGAGACCAGGTAAAATAAATGCCAAGCATATTGAAGTGACCCTGAAAACAAACATAAACTCAGAAAACTTAGTGTTGTGCTTAATTTAAATCTGTTGTTAAAGACAGAGGAAGTGAGGGTTGGTCTTTTTTGCTAGGCAACCAGGAGCAGAACAAGGGGACACATTCTCAAGTTGTGCTGGGAGAGGTCTAGGCTGGATGTTAGGAGGAAGTTCTTGACAGAGTGATTTGACATTGGAATGGGCTGCCCAGGGAGGTGATGGAGTCACCGTCCCTGGAGGTGTTCAAGAAAAGACTGGATGTGGCACTTAGTGCCATGGTCTGGTTGACTGGATAGGGCTGGGTGCTAGGTTGGGCTGGATGATCTTGGAGATCTCTTCCAAACTGGTTGACACAATTCTGTTCTATGATTCTAAGTCTACAATATCAAAACTAAATAAAAATGGAAGGAAAGATTTGTAACAGTTTTTCAGTGTTAATTTAAAATACTTGGTAAAATGTCTGGTAAAATACCATGCTGAAAATATCTTAATTCAAATTATGTAAGAAGTCCAAAATATGGTAGTAAATAAAAGTTAGTTATTAATAGCTAATGTAGCATTGCCAGAAGGTGCTATGCTTTTGGAATTTTTTTTGTACTTAATTATGAAAGTCCTCAATTATAAGGTTTCTTTTGAGAAACATTTACTCTGTTACTTGGATATACTTTCTTGTTTATCAGTTTTAACTCTTAAATCCATTTAATTCCTTTATTTTTATTTTACCCTTGGAAATTTTTCTGCTTATTTAGGAAATTATTTTTCTATGTTTAGCTGTTAGTTAGATCATAGTTCTCTATTGTAATTTATAATATTGACCATGTTGTTTATTTTAGTAAATTATTATGAGTGAAAATGTTTCTTTTTTTTCATTAATCTGTAATAAAGCATTTGCATACATATATAAATATATAAACATATAAACTTATGGATTACTTTTATTTTCTTTGAAATTCTTTGTGGATTTCTGTACTGGAGAAATAAAACCAAGAATGTTTCCTTCAAAATATAATTCAAGAAGGAGCCTTTAAAATTATAGGAAGTACCATTAATATTATTATAACTCTTCATATTACATAACAAACTTATATTAAGCTATTGCAGTTAGAAATATTGTTGTAGCCTTCATTCACTCTCATGAACATATATTGGGAACTGAATGTTAGATATCAATAAATGTTAATAGTGTTGAACTAGGTTGCATTAACACTCCCATTATTACCATTACTAAACATATTTATGCTTTCTATTAAAATATGCCTTAACATTTTCTTTTAATTGCAGCTGAATGTGGAGCATCCACAACAAATAATGAAGGCATCTTACTGTCTCCCAATTATCCTCTTAACTATGAAAACAATCATGAATGCATTTATAGCATTCAGGTACAAGCAGGGAAAGGAATCAATATTTCTGCCAGAACATTTCACTTAGCCCAAGGAGATGTTCTTAAGGTATGTAAGCACATAAAATTTATTTGTTATTTTTACATTTGAAGTTCCCCATGTTAAAGTTTATCTATTTCAGATGCTACAGTATCAAATAAGTTGATATTAGCCATCTCTCAGAATATATGTATCTAAACCAGTTCCATTTCTAATATGTTAAAAATGAAGCAATTTGGGAAGTTACCAGAATCTGTTTCTTAAAACGTGTATTTCTTACTAGATGCAAACCCAGTGTTGCACTGATGTGTGTTTGTATTCTGTTCTTAGTGGTAAATGTCAAATCTGTTACACCTTTTAGAAATTTTGTTTTCTTCCTCAATATCTTCATAACTTGATCTGTGATATAAACATTATAAACATCACACCCAGAAGCTTAATTTAATACACTGTCTGCGTACTGTGTTTTGAACATGAAATTTACTCTTTTAATAAATCTAATCTCGTGTGACCTGAAACATCTGCAAAGTGATAGTCATGTCAACTATAGGTGAAGAGAATTCCTTGCATTTAAAAGAAACACCAAAGAGAAAACCAGAATTCTAGAACCATTTAATAATGGAGACTTGTTTTGAGATACAGAAAGCAGCAGTCACGCATTCCAAAATGCTTTTTATGGACCTAATTCTAAAGTTGTCTGTTGATTCCTATTATTGTTGATTAGTTCTCATGTCCAGGAGCTGAGAAATGAATCAGTGAAACATTTGATGTGTGACTGGTTTGGGAATGTACCTATCATCATGTGTTTACCATTAATACCTTCAGGATTGGGAAAATAGCCTTGGCTATCCACATATTTTTTTTCTTGCATACTTTTTGACTGATTTACATTAATCCCAGTAAAGTATATTTGATGATAAGTTTGCAGGAGCTTCCTTTTACCTTTGTGAAACTAGTAATTAAAATGAAATCACGGGGAAAGTACTACCTAATTTGTTTATTTTGGTGACTACAGAATGCATTTTTGGCTACAGGAGTAAGACATTAGATTTAAATGAATCAATAATAGTTGTAAAGTATTGTAAACTTACCTAATAAACCACTGCTTTGTAAATGTGTATAAACATTAACATCTTGACTGAATTACAGGAAATCTCCAAGGTGAGAAAGTTAACAGATGAAGTTAGGTTAAAAAATAAAATAACCATCCAGTCATGGAGTAAACACCTGAGTGATAATGTAGCAAGTGTGCAGTTCCCTTTTAACTAAAAACTAAGGGGTGTAAAGAATTCACCATCTGGATATTAAGATAATTTAAACAACATCTTCCAGACAGGGCTTCCTATCCTCAAATACAAGTGAAGCAACTCCATGATCTTTCTGAGTTAAAACTTACATTTTCAGCTGCAGACTTTGGTTAAGAAGTGCATAAGGCATCTTTGTTGAGTAGAACTGGTGGATGAAAATGTTGGCAAAGAAGTTTAAGAAGAGTCTCCTCCTTTGGAGATCTGGATGCATTCCTCTGTGACCTAAGCTAGATTATGGTCCTACTCTGGAAGGGGGGTTGGACTCGATGATCTCTTTGGGTCCTTTCCAACCCCTGACATCCTGTGATCCTGTGTTAATCATATAATTTGTGTTACTTTTTCTATCAGCCAGTGTTTACTGGATTACTAGATCTATGCAGGTAAAATTCCATTAAAAGACTGACTAAACTGAGTATTGTATGAAAACTTTTTGATGTGTTTTTTTTAATCAATTTAGCTGCTTACATAGTTTCCAAAGTATAAGAATTTTCCTACCTGTTTTTTTTTTCCTCCAGCTTTTATTGCCATCCAACATTTTTTTCTTGTAAACTCTGTAGTCCCTGACAGCTGCATGTGATGGCAGGTATTGTGTGAGATTTTACTGTTCAAAAATTAATGTAGTTTATTAGTGTTGATCTTCAGGACTCTTGGCACTGACCAGTATTTTTAATAATAGGTTCTTTGCAATGATCATGCAAACATTATACAGAGGAAAACAGAGGATCTAGAACAGTTAAAAAATAACTAGCAGAAATATAACAAACATTAAATCATTGGAACTGCAAAGAGGTTCTTGCAGCTGATTATACCACTTAACCACTGGAGAGACTAGAGCAGCTCCTTTGTTCTTAAGGCAGAAGACATTTGGATTTTAGAGTTTTGCGAGGAGGCTTTTGAGTATCTCCTGATCCCTGGGGCTAACTACAGTTCCCAGACAGTACCCAAACACTTGCAGAGAGTTCTTGATAGCCATTGAGGCTTCTGAATCTTCCCAGGCTCTAACAGGGTGAAAGAGAGGCAGACAGTCTCTGACCTGTTCCCAGTTCCTCTTGACTCTGAACTTGGCACAGAGGCTTGCAGAGGTGCAGGCAGGATGTCTTGCAGATGTGTAGACAGGCACAATGTTGCGCTGGCTAAACAAGCCTATCGCATGAAGCACTTGATGCCTATTCCCTGGTAAACTTGAGGCAAGGCCAGTTTCCAGGTAGACAAACCCAAAGTATCAGGGCTTGTTAGTATGTAGCAGACAGAGCATAGCAGGATACAATGGCAAAAAAGCAATGAGGCAGAAGAAATGGCAGAAGCACACTAAGGCAGAGCACATTGTGTTTACCTCCTCATCTCTTTTTATCAATATAGCTGGAGACTAATGGTTCCTTGGACACAGATTAGCCAATCAGAATGGCAGCTTGCCAAACTTGACCATATTAGGTAAAGTCAGGGATTGCTTTTACCTTTTTAGGGTAGAACACAAAACAAGTGTATAAACACATGAGGGTATCCTGTTTACAAGTTGGAAAGGACATGGAGGCACCAGACCTTTTGTCTTCCTTTCCCGCTCTTGTTTCTCCCATCAGCAGAAGAGAGGGAGAGCAGAAAAAATGTCTGGGCAAGACAGAACATGTTTAGGCCTGTTTTGGCCTTCCATGACACTTTAAGGAAACCCTTTAGATTTGCACAGAAAGGAACAGAATTGCCATTCTTCTACTTGCCTGAATGGTTGTGGTTCACTGTTGCTGTTGGTGAACACTGTATTGAAGTCAGCTTAATAGGTGAAGACTGTATTGAAGTCAGCTTAGTAGGTGAAGACTGTATTGAAGTCAGCATAATATAGGATGCACTCATTTATGTAAAAGATATTTTAAATGCACTTTTCTAACTTACTGGAGGAAAGGTATCCTTCACTGAAACCGAAGCTTAAACAAATTCTTGAAGTAGATTTCAACGTGAATAAAAATGTACCTATACATGGTGCTAGTTAATGAATAATTTCCTTTAATCTTAAAAAAAGCCCAGCCCTACCCCAAAAGAGTCCTGCAGGCCAATGTGGACCTAAACCAAAAGAGAAAGGAACACCAAGTATGAAAAAGACCAAGATGGAAACAGGATATCCATTTCTTATGGGGATTTTTTTCCCCCTTTGTAGTCATTTATGTGCTTGGCAGTATGCAGAGTCAGAGCTCATCTAACAGATGAGACTGCACCTCTGCAAGAAAATATATATGTGTATATATATATATACACATCTTTATTTGTCCTTCTACAAAACCAGCGACTAAAGCAAGAGGCAAGAAACAGTATGTCAGTAAACCAAGTGGAAGAAATGTCATGAAGAGTTCCCTCCCTCTGTGCTTGGTTCAGTACTCTCTGCTCTTCAGAATATTTGTTTGCTCTCACCTGTGGGACAGCTTTGAAATGTGTGAATGTGACTCACCTTTTGAGAGGTTTTGTGTAAAGCCTTAGAAAGGAGGCACTGTTTGGGAATCTTTGCTAATCTCTGTCTTATGAGTCTCAACATTTGCTGTCATAGTCCTTTTAGGAATAGATTCCTGAAAACATAAGTGAGAAATAGGTAACTGATGTAGGGGACAAGAAGAAAAAAACCCACAACCAAACATATGGACCTTTTTCTGTCTTTATATTAGTGCTTCTATTTGTATGGGATATAAATGATACATTTGACAGGGTGTTGACAGTCTCAGCTCTGAGCTGCTGATTGTATGTTATTTCTTCTCTTTATAAAGGCACAGATCTTCATATCCATATGCCTTTTATGTTCCAAAGGCACTTCTTAAAAATAGTTTGATTCAAATGCACAAATTAAGTATGTTCACTTTATACTAATTCCATGCTAAATTTTGTGAAGTCAATTAGAAGGCAAAAGACCATTCACCTCCATTTAATTTTTTTTTCATAATAGACCCCTTTGAAAGCTTATCGTGGTGGTACAGCCTCCTACCCAGGGCTGCTTTGCCATGTCAACACCAGCCATCATTGTTCTTGCTTTAGTTGCAAGAGCAACGAGCCCACCATTATTCTTGCAGAACATGCAAGTGTAGTAGGCTGGGATAGGCTGGGATAGTCTGGCATTGTCTGAACTTGCCTACTGGGCCAGTGAGTTGAGACAATCTGATACCTCTTTGTCCTGAAGTAGTACTGAAGTCAGGATTCCACAATAAGTGATTTGCATGCTTTAAAACACTCATCTGTGACACTTAGGAAGTTCTATTTCCTAACTGTAATTGTAAATACAACCACTCATCCCAAATTTAAACATTACACTTGTCAATTCACATTGTATTTATTTAAACAATGTTCACTATTAGCATCCTTCCCTATAACACTTCACAGTATCATTGTGATATGAGGAACATGAATGTAGTTTTCAGTGCCTTTTACTCCTTTTAATGAATTAATCATTTAACAGATCAGGCTTTTAAGTAGCTGATAAAGATTGATCTGTTTTCCAAATAGCTTATTACTGCTATATTCAAGCATTATACAGGCATGGATCAATTATCTTTCCATTAATGCTACAGGATGACTTTAAGAAAGAAGAATCCAACCAAACACTATTCTCACAGTACTTGTTCTTGGCCATATACTTAGAATCCAAATGACATAAATACAGATCACAGAATCACTGAGTCTGGAAAAGACCTCTGAGATCATGACATCCAGCCTATAACCTAGCCATCAAGTGCCACATCCAGATATACTGGCAAGGCTTATAAGAAAGTATGCTCCTACATTAAAAAGTACAGTGCCACCTTAATTCACATACAATCTCATCTCCTGGATTAAATTCTGAAGATGACTTGTTAACTCATTCAAAATACTATCAAAATTGCTAACTATGTTAGGAAGCTTAGAAATAAAATGCTAGTTCTCAAAATCTTGCAGGAGACTGGAGGATGTTACCACTTTCTTTGCAACTTTGCAACTCTCTTTCATTGAAAGAGTTATGTTCAACTTGAATGAAGCACAAAGTAAAATGATGTGATTAAACTGAGAATTACATTGTGAAACACGCATCCACTCTACTGTCTCTGTGTTAGTAGACTCTATGTTAGTAGACTCTATGTTACTATCTATGTTAGTAGGAAGAAGTTCTTCAGAGAGAGTGATTTGCCATTGGAATGGGCTACCCAGGGAGGTGGTGGAGTCACCATCCCTGGAGGTGTTCAGGAAAAGCCTGGATGAAGCACTTAGTGCCATGGTCTAGTTGACTGGATAGGGCTGGGTGATAGGTGGACTGGATGATCTTGGAGGGCTCTTCCAACCTGGTTGATTCTATTCTATTCTATAATTCTATACTATCTCTACGTTGTGGTTTAAGGCTTATCTTAGTGTTTTGTGTCTAACTGTAAACAAAAAACAGGGACTTTCCAGAAATGTTGAATAGAAAAGAAAGGTTAAAAAAGTAAATAATTGGCCATTGGATGCAAAAATAATAACAAAGATAAATCTATATGATTCCATTTTCTTTCTGATGGGGATAAAATTCACTTGCATAAACAATTCTGTCTCTTCTTTCCTCTGCAACTCTGCTTTGCATAGCTTTTATCTCTGTCTTGAAGTTCTTGCTGATGCAAACTTTCTGGGAGGTAACAGGAGAGAGAAAGAAGGAAGAGGGGGAAGAAGGAAGCTCTTGGAAGCCCCTCTGTGTTTGTCCAGAGCAGTGATTTGGGTCCTTAGAGGGTCTTTGTGTTGTCTCTAATTTGTAAATGTATTTCTCTACAGATACATTGTATTGTATGCTTTTTGATTTTGGCTCACTGTAAATATATAGCTTCATTTTGTTCCAAATCTTCTGAGCTAGTCTGGTGATTTTATTTAGAGGGAGTAATTTTTGCCCTTGCACAGAGGGCATATGTTATTTTGAGTACTTGAAAGTCAGCAACCAAAAGAAAAAAAGGAAGAAGCATTTCAATTTCACATTCAAATGAATCACATCCTTCCTTTATACAAATGTAATTCTCCTACTGAAAGCATCAGAGTTCCAGAAGTGTTAGGGTCCTTTAAATTGTCTTGTTTCACAGAAATTATTTAGGCTTGGAAGCACTATGCAGTCAGAGTGCTGGTTAGGCCATGGAATAGAATTAGTCTCAGCTCTGGAAAGATGTCAGCGTACCAATGTGAAAGGTTTAATGTAAGAAACAGTTACAGAATTGGCAGTAAAGGATGTGTGGGAAGAGTCTAACCTGAGGAAAGTTTGTATAACGAAGTGGGTAGTTCTGACAAGACATTGAGAAAGAGCAGTTGATATAAGTTATTATTAGCTTCCTTTGGTAGATTATTAGTGATATACACATTACAAGAAACAGATTTATGTAGTGTTGAAAAATACAATACATCTTGGATCATTAGGTGTTATTAGTCCTAAGTAGCTTGGAGAAATTAGGAGAAATTGCATCAAACTCATGATGAGTTTTCTCTAAGTCTGTCATGATTTAAGTATATCCATTAGATAGTAGTAATTCTCCTGGAATGAATGTTTTGCTTTCAGTTACCAGAATAAAATTGAGTCTATTTCAGAATTAATATTCCCAAATTTTTCATAGAATCATAGAATGGTTTAGGTTGGAAGGGACCTCAAGGATCATCCAGCTCCACCCCCCTGCCATAGGCAGGGACACCTCCCACTAGAGCAGGTTGCTCAAGACCTCATCCAGCCTGGCCTTAAACGCCTCCAGGGAGGAAGCATCCACAACCTCCCTGGGCAACCTGTGCCAGTGTCTTACCACCCTCACTGTAAAGAACTTCCTCCTAACATCCAGTCGGAATCTCCCCTCTTCCTTTTCTAACTTGATTACTGATATCAATATAGCTTTAAGGTCTTCAAGTCTTAAATAAAATTACTAAACATATTTAAGTCTTATTTATTTATTAATTAGAGTTTTGTTGATAAATATTAATTGTACTTCTTTTTCCTTAATTTCTTATTTTTACTCTAATGTCATTGGCATTTAAATGTTCATTTTCCTTGGAATTTTTTTTCTTCTTTTCAGTAAAGAGCAAAGAGCAGGCGTGGATCTGTTGGAGGGTAGGAGAGCTCTGCACAGGGACCTTGACAGGCCAAATGGATGGGCAGAGGCCAAGGGGATGAGATTTAACAAGGCTAAGTGCAGGGTTCTACACTGGCCACAACAACCCCAAGCAGCACTACAGGCTGGGGACAGAGTGGCTGGAAAGCAGCCAGGAAGAAAGGGATCTTGGGGGCTGGTAGATAGTAGCTGAACAGGAGCCAGCATTGTGCCCAGGTGACCAATGGCATTCTGGCCTGTATCAGGAACAGTGTGGCCAGTAGGAGAAGGGAGATTATTCTGACCCTGTCCTCAGCACTGGTCAGGCCACACCTTGAGTACTGTGTCCAGTTCTGGGCTCCTCAGTTCCATAGAGATGTTGAGATACTGGAATATGTCCAGAGAAGGGTGACAAAGCTGGTGAGAGACCTGGAGCACAGCCCTGTGAGGAGAGGCTAAGGGAGCTGGGGTTGTTTAGCCTGGAGAAGAGGAGGCTGTCTACAACTACCTGAAGGGAGGCTGTAGCCAGGTGGGGGTTGGTCTACTTCTCCCAGTCAACCAGCAACAGAACAAGGGGACACAGCCTCAAGTTGTGCTGGGGGAGGTATGGGCTGGATGTTAGGAGGAAGTTCTTGCCAGAGAGAGTGATTTGCATTGGAATGGGCTGCCCAGGGAGGTGGTGGAGTCACTATCCCTGGAGTTGTTCAAGGAAAGTCTGGATGAGACACTTAGTGCCATGGTCTAGTTGATTACATAGTGCTGGGCTGCTAGGTTGAACTGGGTGATCTTGGAGGTCTCTTCTGACCTGGTTGGTTCTATGATTCTATGATAGTGCTGTACTTCTTTGTACTGTTGTACAAGTAATTATTTCTTCATTAGATATGGCTCAACATTACTTATTGTATTTCAGCATATCATTAAACATAAAGATTTTGGTTCCAGGAGGCATGAGGATTTCTGCAAAATCTCATAGATGGGGAACAGACCTCACAGTACTTCAGAGTATTACTTCACAAATTTGTTGCATGCATTTACTGCTCTTGCTGATGTATTTGTTTTGATTGCATCATCATATAAGTTCCTATTTACAAATGCAAGCAAATTACATTTCAAATTAATAGAATTCAATCTTACTTGTAACTGGAGGCAACTCCCTAGTTTGTTTTTTTTACTCCAGTTTTGGAATTTCCCTACATAGCAGTTTGAAAACTATTAAGAGTTGTATTGGCTGATTTACAAGTGCCATTTTTCTTAGACTGCATTTATCAAAGATTCCATTATTATACAAATCACTAAATAAATTGTACAGGGTGTAGTGATTGGGTTAACAACTCTTGGGAAGTCATAATTCAATCGTTTTTATTAATGGTAGGAGTGCCACAGCAAGCTACGATGTTCAAAAGCAACCAAGCTCGTAAGAAAACTTGCTGAGAATTATTAAATGATTGTTTAATCTATTTAATCATCTGATATAAGGGGATTTTTTGTTTCAAATATGGAGAAGAACAGCTCTTGAAGAAAAAATAAATCATAAAACCCTTGTATTCCAATTTACATATAGATTATATTGCCCTTTCAACTTACAGAAGCACTTCTATTTCTTTTACTTTCTGGTCTCTTTTTACTTTATATATGAACCTCTCTTTACCTAAGGAAAAAAAAAACCAACAAAAATGAGAGGTTTATTTAAAAAGCCCAAGTTAGGAGCATGTGAGCTTTTCTATTATTCCACCTCAGTGACTTGAGGCAAACACAACTACAGGAAATAGATGTTTGTTGATAGCTGGTGACCAGCACTACACTGCTGGCAGTGAAAGAGAAAACACAGAGGTTTAAAAACACTGAGAACCTATTCCCATTTCTATTAATATGTAAAAAGAAAGAACTGACATATTTTAAATTGCCCATTTAAAAAGTCTGCACAGTTAAGTCAACTTAAGGGAGGCAAACAGCACACCCAAATAGTCCTTCAGATTGGCAATATATACCCCTTGATGGAGCTGTCCTCCCTCTTAATGAAAATGTACAGAGCTGGTTTGTAAATGAAATAATCCATTCTTTATTTTTTACAATAATTTTTTAAACCTCATATTTTTTTTACAGATCTATGATGGCAAAGACAACACTGCTCACCTGCTGGGTGCATATACTGGAGCATCATTAAGAGGGCTCACACTAAGTAGTACTTCAAACCATTTGTGGCTGGAATTTAATTCAGACATGGAAGGAACTGATGAAGGCTTTCAGCTTGTGTACACCAGTAAGTATTTGTGAAAACAGCAGTAAGATATTCACCCTTTTAAAGGAATGGAAATTCTTTGTTCATATAATGCTGTCAACAAGTACCTGAAGGGAGGATGTAGCCAGGTGGGGGTTGGTCTCTTCTGCCAGGCAACCAGCAAAAGAACAAGGGGACACAGTCTCAAGTTGTGCTAGTGGTATAGAATAGAATCAACCACGTTGGAAGAGGCCTGCAAGATCATCCAGTCCAACCTATCACCCAGCCCTATCCAGTCAACTAGAACATGGCACCAAGTGCCTCATCCAGGCTTTCCTGAACACGCCCAGGGACAGTGACTCCACCACCTCCCTGGGCAGCCCATTCCAATGGCAAATCACTCTCTCTGTGAAGAACTTCCTCCTAACATCCAACCAGGGGACATCTAGGCTGGATGTTAGGAGGAAGTTCTTCCCAGAGAAAGTGATTAGCATTGAAATGGGCTGCTCAGGGAGGTGGTGGAGTCACCATCCCTGGAGGTGTTCAAGAAAAGAGTGGATGAGGCACTTAGTGCCATGGTCTGGTTGATTGTCTAGGGCTGGGTGCTAGGTTGGACTGGATGATCTTGGAGGTCTCTTCCATCCTGGTTGATTCTATGATTCTAATGAAAATGCAATCAAAATAAAAATAATAAAATCAACAGCAAATCGCTCATTGCTAATCAAAATAATGTAGTTTCATAATTTTTACCTCCCAAACCCCAGAATGTCCAGCAGCATTTGTAATTTGCCACTTAGGGTGTTGTATTTTTTTTCTAGAAGGTTTATTTTGCTCTTTTTATTTACTTTTTTTTCATTCTTGGAAAGGGTAAAAAAATTGTGACATGAATTGCACAAGAAAATAGCTAAGTATATGAGTAGTTTTAAATGTATTAAATTTGAAATGGTTCACATTTCTTTATGTAAACCTATTAATTCAAAATGATGATTTGTAACTAAAAAAAAAGAAAAAAGATTAAAAGATGCCCTCCATCTTAAGACTCACATCTAATACTAATTTTGCACTAGACCAGTAACTTTTAAGTTTGATTTATTGTTTAGAATAATCCAATTTGCAACCAGAGTGATAAAGAAAGATTCCTAACAAAAAGTTCTTGCCTATATGTAGACTGACAGAATCAAACAATAAAATATCCAGACTGGGGATACAAAAAAATATGTCCTTCATTTGTTCTTCATTTCCTATTCCTATTGTTCTTCTTTAGAGCTTATGGAATGCAGACTGTGTTGAGAAAAAAATAGATTAGTTAGGAATGAGACAAACAATCAGCTCAGAGGTTGTAGAGGCATTTCAGGAGGTGAGCCATTTCCAGTGAGACATCAAAATAGCTGAAGGAATAACTGGCATGACAGCATTTGACCTATTTATTTTCCTTATGTGAGCAAACAACCTTAACCAACCTGAAGCAGATAAATTTATAGAGAGGTAGTTGAGGCCCCATCCCTGCAGATATTCAAGATCAGGCCCTACAAGGCTCTGAGCAATCTGAACTAGTGCAGGATGTCCCTGCTTACTGCAGGCAGTTGGACTAGATAACGTTTGGAGGTCTCTTCCAACCCAAGCCATTTTATGATTCTATGAAGCATTTTTTATCCTGTAAAATAAATTAATGAGAATTTTTTTCAATCAATCAATAGTAATGACTCAGTACCTTAGGAAAGATTGTGAAATGCTACTTCCTGTGAACCAGATGATCAAATAGTGCACAAATGACTTCACTGAACAATGCAGATATGAAAAATCCTTCACTTGCTCCCATGTCACCTACATATTGCAGTAGCAATCTGATGCAAACTGTCTTCTTTACCTATCAAGTGTTTGAGCTGTGCTATATTGATGGAATACATTTAGTTTTGAACTGAGATTTAAGCTGTTTCTCAGTTGCTAACAGAAAACCTTTCCACCAAATTATAGTTTATTTTTTCCCCAAATGTTAATGATTCCCTGTTTCTCTCTTGTTGTTGTTATTTGGGAGCTTCCCACCCCCCACCCCTCCACTCTAAATTCACCAGACTAACTCAGTGGGCTGGAAGTTAAGGAATGAAGCTATATTTACAGTGTGGCACAATTTACAAGCATATATCTACAATATATGTAGATATGTACAAGTATATACAATTATATACAAATTAAAAGTAATACATAAATACAGAACCCCTCCCAAATAGCAAAACCACACAAGAGGGCTTTCAAACCAACTCCTTTCCTTCCTTCCACTCATCCTCTTTTATTTCAGAATCTCTTATGTGCAAGAGTTGAGATGCAGGAAGCCAGATAAGGAATTAGAAGCAGAATGATTAGCTTAAGTTATACAGGTCTAGGCAGAGGAATTAGTGAAGCAAGAAAGCGACTGACTTTGTTTCTTGGTTTTATATCTCTCAGCAGAACAAATGAGTGATATACATATCACTATTATTTTCCTTTCACAGCCAATGATCTAATTTATCATTAAAGTATTCCAATTAGCTTCAAACCGGCAAACTTATACATAAGTTGCTTTGTTTTCTTCTTGCTCCACATCTCTTAATTTTACAAAATAAACAAACTGATTGGCTTGAATTCTCTGTGCCATTATTATCATTGTTTCCTGCTTATAGACTTGCAATTTACAAACTACTGAGTGCAGGATTATGGTAGTGATTGATAAATGCAATAGCATTGCTTTGGTGACATAGGTGCTGTTGTGCCATTGGTACAATTATGCATAATAGCAACAACAACAATAACAAAATTCTGCTGTGCTAGTTTGTTTCTGAGCCTTTTAAAGTCTGTTCACAAACTAGATTGTCAAAGTAAATGGACAGTCACTTTAACTGCCATTTTGTGATGTATCATATCATTTTAGAAGTGATTGATAATGATAATGGATTTCCTTCTCAGTCTTTAATTGGGCTCTTAAGAAAAAATGATGTTATGACAGTTCAATTTGCATGCTGTAAGTGAGGGATATAGACACTTATCCTGACTAGACTGTTTAAAAACAGAGAAGCAGTCTTAAATATGTTGTTATGTGAAGCCTGAAAATGTTTCACTTCTACAAGGAAACAAAGTATTAATTTCATTTTTTTGATTTTGCAACTGCAATGTTTTATTCCCACCACAGGTTTTGAGCTTTCACATTGTGAAGACCCTGGTGTGCCACAGTTTGGATATAAAATCAGTGACCAGGGCCATTTTGCTGGAAGCACTATAATCTATGGATGCAATCCAGGTTACACACTCCATGGAAGTAGCCTTCTAAAGTGTATGACTGGAGAAAGAAGAGCATGGGACTATCCTCTGCCATCATGTATTGGTAATAAACACTTTTGATTTTTATCTACTTAGACTATTACCTAAATATAAGAAAGGAAAATAAATGGTAAGGATTGCTAGATCTGTGTGAAATCTGATCTATGTGTATGGAGATCTATTTACATAGACATTTAGACATCTAAGTCCATGTGAGTGGTGCTGCCTTTTTTAGCTTAAAAAAGGGTAGTAATTATTAGATATTCATGAGTACCAAAGTTACAAATACATGAAAAAAAAGAATGCTTTTGCAACATTGCTGCTCTGTATTTCCAGAGTATTTGTGTATAAGTCAGGTAGCTTCATGCACTCAAGGTTTGCCCTTACAACAAGGTCTTTTAGGATTTACCGAGTGTTCAGGCAAATCTTGTGACTAAGTGAAATCTGTGATACTTTGCAAGGAATATTTCAGGTTGTCATATGTAAATGAAGCTATTTCCCTGGATATTTATGAGTGATATTAGTCAAGAGACATTTCACTTTGCTGTTATTATCAGAAATTGGCTTAAAAATGCTACTGTTCTTTAATCATTTACATATAGAATCAACCAGGTTGGAAGAGACATCAAAGATCATCCAGTCCAACCTAGCACCCAGCCCTATCTGGTCAACTAGACCATGGCACTAAGTGTCTCATCCACTCTTTAATTGAACACCCCCAGGGACGGTGACTCCACCACCTCCCTGGGCAGCCCATTCCAATGCCAATCACTCTCTCTGGCAACAACTTCCTCCTAACATCCAGCCTAGGCTTCCCCCAGCACAACTTGAGACTGTGTCCCCTTGTTCTGTTGCTGTTTGCCTGGCAGAAGAGACCAACCCCCACCTGGCTACAACCTCCCTTCAGGTAGTTGTAGACAGCAATGAAGTCACCCCTGAGCCTTCTCTTCTTCAGGCTAAACACCCCCAGCTCCCTCAGCCTCTCCTTGTAGGGTTTGTGTTCCAAGCCCTTCACCAGCTTCATCACCCTTCTCTGGACACGTTCCAGAACCTCAACATTCTTTTATTGAAGAATGTGACACTGACAAGAGAACAGCCAAATTATTTCCAAGCATTGGTAGCAATCGTAAATCTTAAACACGTAGTTATTATTACAATTCCACATACTATCTGTGGAAATTGCAGGAATAAATGTAGTATACTATGATTTCCTTTGGCTTGACATCCTTAGAAGAATCCTTAGCATTGACAGTTGGAGGCAATATTAAGATTCTTAATTAGGATCTTCATAGTAAGCAATCTGGAGATGGAAGATAAAAAGGGCTTTGCTCTGCTACTCTGGACTGCAACCTGAGAGGATGCTGCTTTTTCAGAAATCACCACTTGCATAGCTGATTCAGCAGCCAGCAAAAGTGAGGAGCTGGAACCTTGCTGAAGACACAGAAATAAGCCTCTGAGGAGAGAAAGACAAACTTCAAAAACTACAATAAAAAGCCCAACCAATTATTCTCTCTGAAAATCAGAAATTTTAAATTTGTAGTTAATTCACTAGTCCTGGATGAAATGGAATTTGGTTTAAATTTCATTCAGTTTGTCAGCAATTTTTTGTCTTTATATCCTTACTCTAGTTGAAGAATAATAAACTATGCTAGACTCTGAGCCGAATAATTATGAAATATTTTTTATTTAAAGAGTATTTAGGAACTAACAGATTGGCAGAGTGCTGAAAAAAAAAAATTGAAATGCCACCTGTCTCTGCAAATTTGCTTTTATTATGTCAGAAAATCCATCAAGAGTAGCATTTCAATTATATTTTATCACGGAACTCACAGATCATAAGGTAATAAATCTCAGAGCTAAATATTTTATGTGATGTTAAATCAAAATAAAACTGCATCTTAACTATACCAAGGGATCTAATCAAAGTATTATTTTGGCTGTGCACTTCATAAAAGAGAAAGCATTAGAGGGACTTTTAAAGGAAGGCAAGCGAAATGAGAAGGCTTTAAAGGCCTCAGGGTTCTACATTAAGAATAGAGATTTTTTTCAAAGATTAGGTATTAAGATATTAAATACTCAGGTTTGTCTAATGGCTGGCTGAGACCATCTAAGAGGGAGCTACTTACCATCTGTCATCCTCTGAGAAATGCTGTAGCTTCATTGCAATGGCAAGTTTTGAATATTAAATTGTGCGACTCTTTTTTTTCTGGGCTGAAAGGCTGATTTTCTCTCTGGATACTTGCTTTTATTTAGTGTTTGTCATTCTCTTTTTCTTTAAAACAAACAAAAGTTGAACTTAATCATTCAGTTAATTTGACAGGCCAAGGGGCAACAAGTGGAAGCTGAGACCTAGAAGTTTCATTGAAACATGAGGAGGAATTTTTCCACTGTGAGGTTGACAGAACACTGGAACAGGCTGCCCAGGGGGGTTGTGGAGTCTCCCTCTCTGGAGATATTCAAAACCCACCTGGACACATTCCTGTCTGATCTGGAATAGGTAATCCTGTTCTGGCAGTGGGGCTGGACTGGATGAATTTTCAAGGTCTTTTCCAGCCGCTGACATTCTATGATTCGATGAAGTTAATTGTCTTGCTTTAGGGCGACAGTGGTTTGGTTCTATTTAAATAACAATCCATGCTCCTTTCATTATATGCTGGGATCTGGGATCTCCTCTAATTATTAGAAAAATATAGATGTCAAAGTTAAATGCAAACACGTTCAAATAAAAAAAGCAATTACAAATTCCTTTGCCAAGGTACTTCACGTCCTTATTATGTTGTCCTACACTCCTAAGGCATAGTCAGTTTAGTTGTGTTACTTATTCAGCAAGAAAGTAGTTGTATAAATTGATTACTCAGATAATTAGCTGGAAGACCATCTGTAATGAACTAAAAGTAATATGTTATGTAATATTGTTCTTTTATTAGCTGAATGTGGAGGGCGTTTTAAAGGAGAATCATCTGGAAGAATCTTGTCTCCTGGCTATCCTTTTCCCTATGACAACAATCTTCGTTGCATGTGGGTGATTGAAGTAGACCCAGGAAATATTGTCAGGTACTGGACTCTTTTTTCTTTATGTAATAATCAAATCTTATCTGTACAGTAGATGGAAAAAAAAAAAAAAAAAGGAATTTAGGATTTAAAATGAGCCTTCAGTTCAAGGTTGGTATTTCTGACATTCTAAGTTTGAGTATGTAGGTTTGTGATGAAACTGTCTATTTAACAATGAACATTGTTTGGTGAGGGTCAAGCTTTAAAATTAGTTATATTTTTTGTGAAATATTGATGATTTTTTAAACAATTCTTAAGGATATCTCTGCCAACATATTTGGCATGTGTTAACTGGAAGTCTGATTTTGAAATACCTAATGTGAATGCTAGTGTAATGCTGAAGTTATTGAGAGAGGCCATGTGGAGGGCTTGGAGGTGTCAGTAGATGAAAAACTGAATGAGGTCTCAATGTGTCCTTGCAGCCAAGAAAGCCAAACACATCCTGAGCTATACCAAAAGAAGCATGGCCAGCAGGTGAAGGGAGGTGAGCTTTCGCCTCTAGTCCACTCTCAAGAGAGCACACCTGGAGTACTGCACTCAGCTCTGAGGCCCCCAGAATAAGAAAGACATAGCAGAATAAGAAAGACATAGAACGGCTTGATCAGTCATTTCCATGAAGGACGTTAAAACTTCCCCTATGAGGACAGGATGAGAGTTGAGGTTGTTCAGCCTAGAGAAGAGAAGGCTCCAGGGACACCTTACAGCAGTTTTCCAGTAGTTAAAGGGGGCCTACAGTAAAGATGGTGAGGGGCTCTTCAGCAGGGAGTATAGTGATAGAACAAGGGGTAAATGGCTTTAGACTGAAAGGTTAGAATTCTTTGCTGTGAGGGTGACTACAAATTGGAACAGGATTTTTAGAGAAGTTGTGGATTCCCCCTTCCTGGAAGTAAGTGTTCAAGACCAGGTTGGCTGAGATTTAAGCAACCTGACCTTTGTGAAGGGTGTCCCTGACCATGGCAGGGAGATTGGCACAAGGTGGCCTCCAGGGTCCTTCCAACTCAACTCATTCTATGATTCTATAAGGTTGAATATGTACAAAGTAAAAAGTACTGGAGGTGGCAGAAATTTTTAGTGGAACAGTCTGCTTTTGTTTTCTTTTATAAACCCTCCATTTTGATAGATGTTTCAGATAGGTATTTATTCACACTGTAGCACTAATTGCATGTTTGCAGTTCTGTTTAACTTGTTTTGATGAGAATGTGGTACATTGTCTTACAATAATACTCAATACTATTTTCTGAGAGGAATCCATGGCTGCTTACACAGTATTTGAATGATTGAAGTAACACATTATTTCATGGTAGGCATCTAATATTATTAAGTTTCTTTCTTTCAAACACATTTCTGTATTGGGCTTTTTTGCATCCAAAGGCAAAGCTGCTCTACACAGAAAACTGCTCTTGTAAATAAAAGTTTATTTGCTTTTTGGTGTTATTACAGCCTCCAGTTTCTTGCATTTGATACTGAGGCATCTCATGACATTCTACGAGTTTGGGATGGTCCACCTGAGAATGAGATGTTACTCAAAGAAATTAGTGGATCCCTTGTTCCTGAAGGTATTCACAGTACACTCAACGTAGTAACTATCCAGTTTGACACAGATTTTTATATCAGCAAATCTGGATTCGCCATACAATTTTCAAGTAAGTTGAAGATTTTATTTGTTTATTTTTTTGTGACATAGTCCACTCACAGATAATTGTAGTGCTGGAAGTACTCGTAATCAGTGGAAAAACTTCTGACTTTTTTAGAAAGGAATTGCCTCAGACTTTATCACAGAATCATACAGAATCACAGAAACATTTTGGTTGGAAAAGACCCCCAGGATCAACAAGTCCAACCCTACAAAGCTCACCCTTAAACCATATCCTCAAGCACCACATCCAAACGACTTTTAAACACATCCAGGGTTGGTGACTCAACCACCTCCCTGGGCAGCCCATTCCAATGCCTGAATGTATGACATCTATTTGTTGTGAAGTTGTATTTTTAGCTTAAAAAAGCAAAATGACAAATTCATGTCCTTTGCTGATTTGCCTTTGTTGCAAGGGCACTTTTAGCGATGACAATGCTTATCATTATGACTAGTGTTTTTCACAAAGGTGGTGATGTAGGCATGTTGAAGGCTCCATCCTTTTCTAAAGTTTCTGCCTTCAGAGACATCTGTGCAGTTTTCTTTCCTGCTGTTCTCATACAGGATGAAACAGGAAATAGCACAATGAGAACAGCAGTGTCCTTCTCCCTTTTGCCTTCTAGCGCTATTTCATCTTATTACAGGCAGCGTGATGACAAACCTAAACAGTGACTTAACTGCTATTAAATCTCTTTAGACATTTTTAGAGCTGATACAGAATAAATTATTGACTGAGGTCCATTTTGACCTTTTTTTTTGTGGTCAGTGAAATTTATATGTATTTGTTCAAGATTAGCAAGATCTGTTCTAACATCATCATTTTGTCTAAAAGCAGCAATGTTTCTAACATTAATTGACACAGACATTCCTAATGATAATATTATTTACTTTGTTGTGCTCCCTATGTTTGGTGAATTGTATTCAGGCCTTGTTTTTCCCTACCTTCCTTCTTTCTATGTGTATGACAAATATACATGTATGCATACAGTAATTTGAATGAAGAGTGAAGTATGTGAATGAGAAGAGAAAGTAAAAGATACTTAATGTGTAGTGAAAGAATGCTTCTACTCCATCTGCTGATTGAAAGTGACAAAGAGAGTTATTAATCCTTTAGCTCTAAGATATTTTTATTAACTCAACCCCTATAAGAGTCATCTTGGGAGCCTCACATACCTCCTTTATTTAATTCTGAGGCCAAACAAGGCATGGGGAGAGCATTATCCACTGAATTTCTTCATGTAGTTATTTAGGGTGAGTGGAAAAAAAAGATTGATGTAGACTAAGAATGAAGTTGCAAGGAAAAATGGATGGGACATGGTAGTAAAACCATAAAGCAGCAACTGATGTACTTCCAGTGCTGTATCTAAAAAGAGGTTTTAGAATTTAATCTGAAAGGAGAGATATTTTATTTAATTCTCCATGCTCTTGCAGTCCATTGAGATCTAATGATAACAATTTAAAGGATCCATGAAGTGTTACTGCCTGAGTATTTCCTTTACTCTTCTGTCCAAATTCTTACAATCATAGAATCATAGAATGAACCAGGTTGGAAGAGACCTCCAAGATCATCCAGTCCAACCTAGCACCCAGCCCTATCCAGTCATCTAGACCATGGCACTAAATGCCTCGTCCAGTCTTTTCTTCAACACCTCCAAGGCAGCCTATTCCAATGGCAAATTACTCTCTTTGTGAAGAACTTCCTCCTAACATCCAGCCTATACTTCCCCCAGCACAACTTGAGGCTGTGTCCCCTTGTTCTATTGCTGGTTGCCTGGGAGAAGAGACCAACCCCCACTTCTTCTCAAATACTTGATATTCTTGATATTGTACTGTTTGGGTATATAATCCTAATTAGAATGAGAGATGTTTTTGGTTTGTTGGCTTTTTGTTTTCCTTTGTTTGCTGTTTTGTTGTTGTTGTTGTTTGGTTTTAGGGTTTTTTTTACCTAAATTAAGATTTTAATTGTGGGTTCTTTTTGAAAGCTATAAATGGCTACAAAACTATTGCTGATGGACATATGACTTTACTAACCAGAAAATAAATATATTTATGGAGAGGAAAGAAAGAGAAAGATGATTCTATTAGACTTTGTTTCAAGCTTTCATATACTTTCTCTGAGCATATAACCTGTCTGAGTGAAACAGATGGTGTCTGCATACTTTACCTACAATGTAATTAACAAACAGAAAGCTCTCACATGGGAGGTATCTGCTTTTATTTTCCCTTGCCACTTCAGGAAATTGAGTATGATTATTTAACTAGGTTATTGGGTCTTTTACTTCAAAAGGAACATTATTCAATGACAACAGATATTTTATATTCGAACTTTTATAAGCCTGTGAATGAATTAGATTTTTAAAATATTATTTTCTTAATGTTTGAACTGAAAAAGTCTCTGAAAAGTGAATTAAACTTCTTATAATTTTCTTATAGCTTTTTAAATCTCATTTCAACTGTTTATACACAATTC
>WAAF01002789.1:82956-93555 GCA_013400475.1 Tricholaema leucomelas | reverse complement strand
GGTGGAGTCATCATCCCTGGAGGTGTTCAAAAAAAGCCTGGATGAGACACTTAGTGCCATGGTCTAGTTGATTGGACAGGACTGGGTGCTAGGTTGGAGTGGATGATCTTTGATGTCTCTTCCAACCTGGTTGATTCTAAGATTCTATATACAGAAAATTAATTTGCATCTCATAAATTACAGGTTAGACAGCATTCTTCACCATATCAAAGAGAGGGGAAGGAGTGACGGACAGAAAGCCTAGAGAAGCTGAAATGTTATATAAATAGTAGAAAAAATATATTAATTTAATTAGTATTATGCTATTTACAGGTAGTACTGTTAGAATTGTCTTTATCTAGGGCTGCCCAACATCATGCTTTACATGGCATTGAAACTGAAAATAATTTTGCAACATTTGGGGAATGGGAAGGAAAAGAGAGAGAAGGAAAAACTTTCTTGTCCTTTGCCTCGATTAGTATGTTTTGTTTATTTCTTTTTGTTTGCTTGGCTTTTTCAAGGTAAGAAAAAATTGAGATGTTATCTGAAATAGCAGAATTACTTCCATGATGGTAACATTTTCAGGCTCTTTCTGTAGATAATTAATATGAAGGAAACTTTGTTTTGTTTTGTTTTTAATGATGAATTTCTAAGGAATACTGCAGAATGTGTTGATTGTCAAGGATAAATTTCCTGTGTTATTAGAACTGTGTGTTATTCTGTGAGGCAGAAGAAAAACGATTGATTTGAGATGAAATAAAGGACCTGAGCCTACTCAGGCTTCTGTGCACTCCACTGCTGTCATGATTTTGGAAAATGTCTAAATGGGATGAACAGATTGAATAAATGCAAGTAGAAACAAGTGGCATCTGTCTTCCCTTAAGAGAAGAATGAAAGGTTGACAACAGGCCACAAGCACTATCCAAAGATGAAGTACCTGTTGCTGCATATTTTCTCTGAACTGTCAGAGCCAAAGCATGAAGAATCAAATGCATGCTGGAAAAACACCAATGGAATCAGCAGCAACTTCATTTGGTCAGTAAATGCTGCATGAAGTGAGAAATTAAGCTTTCAGGAAAAGTGAAGAAAGAGAAGGACACAAATGTGTACTTGCCAGAGACATGAATGTATGTATCAGGGTCAGACAGAAGTGTTAAGCTTATTAAAATGTTTTCTTCAGCTGATACTGCTTCATATCACCAAGCTGAAAGTTGTAGCTGAAAGAGAAAAAGACAAACGACTGGAAAGGAGTTAAGTGGCTACATTAAAGTGTAAAAATTGGGTGATAATAATCATGTGTGCTTAAAATAATCTCTTGGGGTTTTATTCCTTTAATATGCATGAAGTGTATAATATCAGATCAGATCCTACTGAAATTGATGAGATTATTTCCATAGATTTCAAGGGCCTCTGGTATTTCAGAAAAGCTTCCTCTCTGCTAGCTTCAACAGTTCAAGTGCCATCTATCATTTATGCAGAAAGGAAGGATCTGTATTCCTCTCTCATAGGCCATTACTTCATCGTTAATAGCTGCTTTACTGAGTCACTCAGCATTACTGCCTGCATTCTCCTTGGGTCTAAGTGCGCAGTCGCATTTCTGACTAATCAAACAGCACACAATGTGAATTATTAGGCAGCCAGTGCAGAATTAACCTGTAAACATATTTTGAGTATCTGGGGAGGGTTTTTGGAAATAGATATTCTAGCAGTATTTCATATCATGTGAAAGCAATTTAATATATAACAGGATATACCTTAAAATAATGTTTGAAATCACCCTGTCATCAAAATACACTTTCTCCTTATTTTAAGATTGGGTAAACACTCTTTTGGAGTTACTTGTCTCTGTAGACTACAGAAAAGCCCTAGAGAACTTCTGCTAAATACCTACCTGGATGACTTAAAGCTGACAGTATGAATTTCCAGCCCTGAATTACAATATATGATACTACTTTGATTATATGTAGTGATTAAATGCATACAAGTCAGCTTTCTGTATTTATGTTTAGTATATTCATGGTCACACTGTCTTCTAAATTCCCTTTCTTTCATCTTTTTTTTGTTGTTTGGCTGTTTTTTTTTTTCTTTGGGTTTTATTTGTTTGGTTTAGGTTTATTGTTTGATTTTGGGGTTTTGTTTGTTTGGATTTTTTTTGTTCAAAGAAAGACATATACGAGACAGTCTGAACAATATTTCTCAACACTAAACACCCTCTTGTTTGGTTCTTTTTCTTTCTTTTATTTTTTTCAGCAGCAGAGAGCTCTATCTTTTACATGTTTAACCAGAGAGTATTTTGATAATGAATGTATGGAATTCAACTGTCTTCATTTTCAGTGTTGCTTCCAGCTTGTATAGAGATCACTTTCTAACATAACTTCTTCACTTTTCTGAAGTCAGTATGATAGGATTTATTCTTCCTTATGTCAGTTCCATAGCAGAACCAGCTTTTCATCTTAAATGTTTTCATACCCTGGTTTGCTGATTTCTTTGAACTCTGAGAGGAGTCCTTTGTATTTAGAGGTTTCAAGGTGACTATTGTCCTATCACAAATAACTGTGAATGTTTCCACTTCTAAATTCAGCCCAGTGTTTTTGTTGTGCTTTTGCTGAGGATAGTGTTGGTGTGGTGCGTTTTCCTTTTCCATTTTCTTTTATTTTCTGTTGTTGTTGTTTTGTTTATTTTTTGTGGGATGGGAGGAGTGAGGTTTGTTTGCTTTATATTTGCTGATTGTTGGTGGTGTTTGGTTTTATCTTCAAGGGGCTTAAAAGAGAGAAACCGTTAAATAAGTTGTTTTCCTTCTGTTAGCTGTTGCCTTTCTTCTAAGTAGCAGATCTTAGTAAAAGGATTAAATTCCTAACTGAGGAGTCTTTCAATGACAAAAGCATCATTCCTGATGCAGGTTTCTGAAGCTGCTCAGTAGCTGTTATTTCTTAGTTCAGTAGTAAATATGTCTATGTTATGTAAGCAAATGCTACAAGTTAATGTTTCCATGTAAAACGCATTAGTAATGGGTTGTACCTGAAATTGACCTGAAGATTTGATATGGCTAGCTGAAAGCAGAAAGGAAATATTGAAAGAATTAGGTTAATTTGTAAGTCCTTTTGAAATGATAAATAAGTGCTCCTCTTTGTCATGTCACCAAAAAATTCCCTTCTTTCAATTATACTGAAGTTTGAACTTCCTTGCTTTAAATCCCGTGCAACGCAGTTTGGCCAAACCCTTGTGACTTACATCAAAGCAAAGCCTACTCGCCCTAAATTTACAGATTTAGAGTTTAAAATAGACTTTGTCTGACTTGTGATATGGCATTTCAGAGAACTCAAGCTGATTTAGTTCCAATTTGGGAATGTCATGTGTTTCAGATTAGTGTTTTAAGTTCGTACTTCAGTTCCATATGCATGAAGCCTATTCTTTGAATCTGAAAAACCTGCTGATGTGTTTGCTGTTAAAGCAATACCACTATTTGACACTGCACTTTAGGTTTCTCAGGTAAAGTTTGTAATTCTGATGGTGTGTTACTTTACTTGCAAACAATATCTGTTATAGATCTCTGTAACTGTCTGTACAAACATAACAAGCTTGAAAGTGCAAAGATATCTTTAGGTAGAAGCATAATATTACCCATGAAACCACTTTTCTATTTCAGAAAAGATTCTCTAACTTCCTAAACATTTTTTTTTTTCCTCCTTGGTTTGCCTTCTTTAAAGTTAATTATTGATCAAAATAGTGCACAAGACAGCAAAATGTTTCTATAGGACTATGTTTGCACAATCTCCTGAAACTGTTCTTGCTAAGGTAATTTGAAGATTTAATTAGAGGCATGTATTTTAATTTCCATTATTTTTGTGTTAGTAAGAATATTGTCAAATGTATATGGCTTACGCTGTTTTATCTACCAGCTGTCTTCCTAAAATACCAATAGAAGAGCATTACAGTTTGATACACAACTGGATGATTTAGTCACACTAGTAAATCTGAAAATGAGGGGATAAGGAAGCCTGATCATAAATAGCCTAAGCTTAATAATGCTGTTTACCTCTTGAAGCTCCTTTGGGACCAAAATTATGAGCCCTGATTGACTGCATGAGGACTATAAATTTAATGAAGACTTCCCTTCCTTGCATTTCCATTACTGTAAAAAAAGTAAGCAAAACTGCATGAGTTCAGGGCTTGCCACTTTTTGTCTTCTGTGTATGAAGAAGCATCTCCCAAACCATAACTGTCTTACGGAGTTTTCACCCTGAAATTTAGGTGTTCAAAAAAAAACCTGGATGAGGCACTTAGTGCCATGGTCTAGTTGAGTGCCATGGTCTAGTTGATTGAACAGGACTGGGTGCTAGGTTGGACTGGATGATCTTGGAGGTCTCTTCCAACCTGGTTGATTCTATGATTCTATGATCTGCATTAATTATTCAACAGTTGTTTGTTTTCTTGTAGGTTTTTTTTTCATTCTTATGCAGAAGTATAAGCAAACTGCAGTGTGATTGGTACATTTATCTGCTGAGGTTTACATTAATTATTTTGGAGAAACATAGAGGAATTTTAAAATGTTTCAAAAGAAAAAGAAAATAAGAATCAGATCTTTTTTACTTCTTTATATTCCCATTGTTGTTTTGGGAAAGTGTAATCTACATTATGAGACCAGAAAGAAAAAAAAAGAAGCTGTTTCCTGAAAGTGTTCTGTAGTTTTTGCACATTATCATACTGTAATGCTTTCTTAAGTAATAAATTGTAGTTATCTTGACAAAGGTAAGAGTAATGATATTCAATTGTGTGGACAGAGTGCTACCAATTAATATCAATTCAGCATCAGTTCCAAATGATTCAATTACAGTACCAAAAGAAATAGGCTGGATGTTAGGAGGAAGTTCTTGCCAGAGAGAGTGATTGGCATTGGAATGGGCTGCCCAGGGAGGTGGTGGAGTCATCGTCCCTGGAGGTGCTCAGTAAAAGAGTGGATGAGGTATTCAGTGCAATGGTCTAGTTGGTTGGGTAAGGCTGGGTGCTAGGTTGGAGTGGATGATCTTGGATGTCTCTTCCAACCTGGTTGATTCTATTTTTCAGCAGGAATGGTATTAAAATATGAGCGAAAATTGGTAAGAGTTTTTTCAGTGCATGTGTGTAGTCCAAGGTCTGGTGATTGTCTATTCTGAGAAGCTATTTCTCTCTCCCTGTATTCATAAGCATTTATAGTGAAATGTGTCTTCTAAAATAGGGATAAATCTGATACAAAAAGCTTAAAAGAACCCTATAGTTCCCCCCAAACCCCTCAACCCCCAACACATGCAATCTAAATGAAATTAAGATTTTCAAAACACTTCTCCCCAGCTGGAATGTGTTGCCAGCACGAGTGCATATTGTCACAGTGTCCATTTTATGCCGAGTTCCAGCAATTATCTGAAACCATATGCCAATTAATTTATTTGAGGCTGGGTTTCATGCTTAGTGCCAAAGCTATGAGCAAATGCTTAAGGGATAATAGATATTCAGATCTGAAGAGTTCTTAGGGAATAAAAAAAAGGGAAAAAGAAAAATCTACTTATGAACTGTGGGGAAAAAAGTAGCAACTAACTTTGTCCAGTAAAATGTGGTAAGGTCAGTGGTGTACTTCAAATGGCTTCAACAAAATGCATTTCAACAACTCATTTAAATTGACAACAGGAAAAAACAGTAAGAAAAAAAAGAGAATTAGCTTATCCTATTAAATCTGTGTCTGCCACAGAAAGAAAGTACATCTGACAGCAACATCTGATAAGGTCCATTAAGAATGTACTTAATCTCCCCTTTTTTCCCTACAAAAAATATGTGAGACTATACCAGGTTACTATGTAAACAAGACTGTAAAAGCAAGTTCACTGAACAATTGCTACTAAATAAGTTTCATTCATAATCAATGCAATGCATAAAATAGTCTGAATACAAATTCTGAATATAATAGCACCAATATGATATTTAAAGATGCAGCTGATGAAGTAGTTTGGTTTCCCACTTGAATTATCAGGTAGGCATTCTAAAACTTATCATTACTGGTCATACCATTGATGTTGGAAACACAGAAGTGTAAATCTCCTAGTTTCACACAAAATCATATGCAATACAAGCTTTCCAGCCTCAATGATTCTGTGATTCTGTGCAATGTGATTAATATTTAATAACAGAGGACTTAGCATCTATAGTGTCCTGGGTTACTGCCACCCAGTCTCACAAGCTCCTCTCTCTCCACACACAGATGAGATGGAATCATAAAATCATAGAATCAACCAGGCTGGAAGAGACCTCCAAGATCATCCAGTCCAACCTAGCACCCAGCCCTGTCCAATCAACTAGACCATGGCACTAAGTGCCCCATCCAGTCTCTTGTTCATAGAATCATAGAATCAAGCAGGTTGGAAGAGACCTCCAAGATCATCCAGTCCAACCTAGCACCCAGCCCTGTCCAGTCAACTAGACCATGGCACTAAGTGCTTCATCCAGTCTTTGCTTGAACACCTCCAGGGACAGGGAAAGTAACACACAAAAAAACCCTCTTGGCTTGAGATAAAGAGAGTTTAATAAGATGATAAGATACACATTTGCCTTAGCCTGTTTGCAGAAAGGCACAGCAAAAAGCAGAAGCAGCAAGAGAAGCCAGTGACCTTTTCCAACCCATAGCCTGCCCAGCAGAATAGACCAACACCCCAAAATGCAGAAACTAGAAGCAGCAACTGGAACAGAAATCTTCTCTTGTTACCACCTGAACTGTAAGCCATGCTAGTTTGCCTGTTTGTAGGTCCAGAAACCTTCTCTTGCCCCCACGTACTCTCAACAGTGATGAGAAGGGCTCAGTACAAATGGGCCAGGCTCATGCCAAACTTTGTTTGGTTTGGTGTGGGGTTTTTTTGTTGTTATTGCTGTTTGCCTGTTCACTTGTTTTCCCAAAATGATTAATAACTCTCCTACAAGTCAAATAAAATTACTAAAGTAACAAGAGCCCTGAAGCCAAAGCTCTGCAGACAAATTTAATTTAAGCCATTCAATGAGCTGTACATTCCTTAAAACATTTTTCAAAAACTCTACTTTTTTTTTCCCCATCTTTAAAAAAGTTTTGTGAAGAAAATAATCTCTCCCTGTGCGAGGGTCCTGAATGCACTAAACTGGTATTACTGGTCCTGAGTTGCCTTAATTGGGAATGCATTTACTTCTTTCTTAGGAGCTGGGTGTTAGGAGGAAGTTCTTCCCAGAGAGAGTGATTGGCATTGGAATGGGCTGTCCAGGGAGGTGGTGGAGTCACCGTCCCTGGAGGTGTTCAAGAAAAGCCTGGATGAGGCACTTAGTGCTATGGTCTGCTTGGCTGGCTAGGGCTGGGTGCTAGGTTGGAGTGGATGATCTTGGAGGTCTCTTCCAACCTGCTTGATTCTATTCTATTCTATTCTATTCTATTCTATTCTATTCTATTCTATTCTATTCTATTCTATTCTATTCTATTCATATCAGCACAAGGCTCCCAAGTAATGGTGAAGGCGTGCTGGTCTCCAACTCCTTGGACCTCCACTGTGGAGAACTTGGCTCCTACACAGACTATTCTGCCCTATGCTAGACTGCAAGCCAGTCATATCTCTGGACTATATTGCTTAGTATAGAAGTAATTTTCAGGCAGTAGATGCTTTTCCCTCAGATTCCTTCAGTTTCCATCTTGTTAAATGTATACTTGAGTGTAGTATGTTATGGGGATTGCAAGGCAGAGCTTTACCCTCTGCATTTCTGGTAGTAATTGTCCTCACAGATGGCTAGTCAAGCTCTCCTTTAATGCTTTTTTTTTCAGGCTGAGTTCTCTCAGAAAGCTCACATAAAAGCTTTGTTAATACATAAGTGTGCACATATAATTCAGTAGAAATTTAGAGGAAAAAAACTTACTGGATATTTATTATCAGGATACTATTACCAAAATGGGAATTTCATTTGTTATACACTGGCAAACAGGGAAAGAAAAAAAAAAATACCCCCCCCCTACACACACACATCTTGTAAAGGACTTTGCAGCAGTTGCCATCTTTTCATTCAATTTTACAAGGTGTGCCTTGTCTGTTTCTGTGAGCCTGTGGACAGTCAGTGAAATCCCTACTAAGGAACTACACAGATTAACAAATACAAGTCTTAATGATTTTTTTTTTTCAGGACAGAACAATCTGCTCTGACAATAGCATGCATAGAACTAATGCTTGACTACTACATGCTTGTAAAGACAGGTACCCAAGTGCGCAGGACAGTTGAGGTATCAGACTCTGTGTTGCATACTCTTTTTTTGTGCCCTGCAGAAGCTGTGGGCCCTGCAAATTCAGAGGCAACCAGGAAAATCCCCTTGGAGGGCTACTGGGCATAATGTAAACTCTACTTCAGTCATTCATTTCCTGTTCTGTTCACCAGGCTTGGTGCTAGGATGCATTTGGTCACCGTCCCTGGAGGTGTTCAAGAAAAGCCTGGACAAGGCACTTAGTGCTATGATCTAGTTGACTGGATAGGAATGGGTGCTAGGTTGGACTGGATGATCTTGGAGGTCTCTTCCAACCTGGTGGATTCTATTCTTTCTACTCTATTCTATTCTGCTCTATTCTTAGTGTCAGAGGGAAATAAGACTCAGAAAGTTATAGAAATATAGGAGACACAGTCCCTGCTGTGTGCAAGATAAGTACTATTCTATTGCTTTGGACAGCAAAATGACCTGTTGACTGTCAGCCTCTGTTCTCCCAGAACTGATTTCATCATGTTTCAAATAAGGCACAGAAGTGGTTCTCTCGTTTATGGCAGGATTTGAGGCAAGTAACATTTAAGTGGGCAGAACACAATTTCTCTCCAATATGGACTGCTCTAACTGGCCAATACTAATCAAAGCATACAGTATATTCTGGGTTCTCAGAAGATGAAAAATAACATATGTCTGATATTATTGCTTGCTTCAGCCCAAGTTTACCTTAAAGACTTCTTTATTGCTTCTGACCTGGGTCAATGTATGAACCTTTTTCATCTATTTGATGAAATTCTGCTCCTGTATGATCTACTTCCAACATCTTATTCTTTTGTATGAAACATTTGCAAGATTTGCTAGTATAGTGCACAGAAATTTAGTAATCCTATATTTCAGTGATTGTTTTTTTTCTAAATTAAAAGCCAGCAGCTTAAGGATATAAAGCAGAGTCCTGATCATAGTGTTTAAAGCAGAATTTTAAAAAGCTTCTATGATTATATATAAAAAGTAACTGTCTTGCACTTACTCTGCAATAGGTAACAGTTCAAATTAATATTTATTCAATATTTGAGGAATATTCAGTTAAAATATATATATAAATTATTGTAGTTGATTTTTTGGAGGGATATTTTTAGCTCTTCCTCCCTTCCCCATACTCAGGATTTCTTATGTAGAAAAACAACCCCATAAAACACCCCATAACTTTGTAGACCTAATTGTTTCACTTCTTTTATTATCCCCTGAAAATAAAAAAGGAAGATGCTTGTATTTTTAGGGAAATATCCTTTTCTAAACCCAAGATATCTCCCTCATAAACACAGTAAATATACAAGCCATGCACATTTCATCTGAATACATTACTGTCTGCTGGTATTAGCTCCCCAGAAACAGGGCTTCTGAATTAAATCTTACTACTGCCACTCTGTGTTTATGTTACACAGATTACTGAGCTCAGTGGGAGTAGTTCCAGGGGCAACCCTTGACATTTGTTATTTATTTGCAATACATATAACATGTTACAGTTCTACAATGGAAGTAGAAAATAATATTTCCTTACATAAACGTTGATCTGCCTTTTTTTTTTTCACATAAGCTTATATACTTTAGTTCATAATAGCTGCTCATAATATGTTAAATCCAGGAAAGAAAATACTTACAAATCTCTCATACTTCTCCTGTGGTCATTGTAATTTTATGCCATCTTGGTAATAATCTATACTTATGCGTTATTTGTAGTTGTATATTCTCTCAGACTAAATTACTGTGCATTTTTTTGTGTAGGTGATGGCTTTAATATCAGAGATGTCACATGCAAGGATATAGATATGAGTGATCAGTGAAATTCACTTCCAAATTCACTACTAAATGTTACAGCATACATACATTTAATAACTATAGTATCATGGAGAATTGGTTAATTGGACAACATGAAATTATGGACATACATTTAATAACTATAGTGTCATGGAGCATTGGTTAATTGGACAAGATGAAATTATGGTTCCTCTTTTTTTTTTTCCCTATTATTCATATAAAAATTAGATGTGCTGAGTTTTATGTGTATTATGAAATTATCTTTTTCATTTTTGCTTATTACAATGTTCCATGGATTTTTTTCCAAAAAATAAAGATTACACTAAAAATCAGATACTTTTAATAATGAAAGGAGATGACAAAATGTAGTAGTATAGACCCAGCAGCTTGTTGGATGATTTCTTACAATTTTAGAAGTGAGTAAGAGTATTTTGGATTTGCAGATTTTTCTGATTAGGAAAATGTACTGAAGCAAAAATGGATTGAAAATATTAATTTATTTTCTTTCTTTCTTTCTTTCTTTCTTTCTTTCTTTCTTTCTTTCTTTCTTTCTTTCTTTCTTTCTTTCTTTCTTTCTTTCTTTC
>WAAF01002789.1:0-82128 GCA_013400475.1 Tricholaema leucomelas | reverse complement strand
TTCCTTCCTTCCTTCCTTCCTTCCTTCCTTCCTTCCTTCTCTGCCAGGCTCTGTAGCTACTGCTTGCCGTGACCCTGGTGTCCCCATGAATGGAACTAGAAACGGGGATGGAAGAGAACCTGGAGACACTGTCATTTTCCAGTGTGACCCTGGTTATGAATTGCAAGGAGATGAGAGAATAACCTGCATTCAGGTAGAAAATCGGTACTTCTGGCAACCCAACCCACCAGTCTGTATAGGTATGCAGAAAAACTCATATAGTGATTTCCTAAAATGCTGAAATTCTGGTGTAATGGACCACACTGCTCTAGGAACTCTCTTTGAAGAACAAACGCATACAAATGCTGCCTGTCTGATAAATTACTCTGGATTAAGCTCTGATGAACATCTTTCCTCTGTAGTTGTTAATATAATAGTCTTCATCCTTTCCCTCTCAAGGCCATATCATTTATAATTTGATGATCTGTAACAGAGATAGCAAGAAAGTCAATGTCAATGGCACTATTAGCTTTACCTTAAAACCTTAAAAGGGGCAATAAACCTTGGCTGAAGTTCACATGCCTACATGTGCGTCTGTATATGCAAAAATATCAGGCAGATGACCTGGTAAATTTATAGATCAGGTAAAATTAAGTAAAGACTTAAGCAGAGTGCAACAGGAAAGAGCAATTTTATTTTTATTATTTTTTCCTTTAATTGCAGAGTTTGGTTTTTTTTAATTATTATTATTATTATTAATTTTATTTGTTTCTATGGTTCTAACCAAGTCTTAGTTTCCATTTTACAATCATCAAAAGGCTTTTTTTTGTAAACACCAACTTGCTGTGCTGCTTTCCTCAAAATGGGATCTGTATGATGCTGCTGCAAAGAAAAATGTCATCATTTATTTCATATTTAATTATAACCTAAGAACCATACTTCAGAACCTAAGACTTTTATACTGCCTTTTAACAAGAGGTAGAAAGTGGAAAGCTTACTCAGTCAAGATTTTTTATAGCTGCACCAGAGCACTTTTCAAATTCACATGATTTTCAGGAAAGACTTGACATAATGTTATGCAAGCAAACAAAAGGACACAGAGCTCAAAAACAAGTCCTTCACTTGGTAGTATTAGTATTTGTCTAAGAAGAAGTGTGGATACATTTTTTATTTCGATTAAAGCTTTGTAAATACTTGACTTGTTTCTTGTTTAAATTTTGGAGGACATTAAATGTCAGTGAACAGATTGCTGGTGCTTGATTCTTTTTCTCTTACCTTGTTTCCTCAATTCTGATTTATTTTTATTCACAGCTCCCTGTGGAGGAAACTTGACTGGCTCATCAGGCTTTATACTTTCACCAAACTTTCCTCATCCTTATCCCCACAGCAGAGACTGTGATTGGACTATCACTGTTAATAGTGATTATGTTATATCATTGGCATTTATCAGGTAAACTGCTATTTGATCATAATTTTTGACATTATGTTTTTAACTTTATTATTGGTTTTCCATTATGGGTTCAGAGCTTTGTGGGTCTGTGTGCATAATTATGTATGTGTACTCTGTGTGGCTCTGTATGTATACTTAACTATCAAAGTAATTAATAACTGGGTGAACAGAATAGAATAGAATAGAATCAACTAGGTTGGAAAAGACCTCCAAGATCATCCAGTCCAACCTATCACCCAGCCCTATCCAGTCAACCAGACCATGGCACTAAGTGCCTCAGCCACTCTTTTCTTGAAGACCTCCAGGGACAGTGACTCCACCACCTCCCTGGGCAGCCCATTCCAATGGCAAATCACTCTCTCTGTGAAGAACTTCCTCCTAACATCCAGCCTATACCTCCCCCAGCACAACTTGAGACAGCCTGGTTCGGGTGTTCTGGTAGCAGTCATATCCAATATGTTATTCAGTACTCAGAGAGATGGAGCTGGGAAGCTCATTGCTCCTGTTTTTCAAAGCAGTCTCAGTTCACACAGTCTATTGTAGAAGTGGATGGTGCTCAATTTACCAAGATGATTTTCATGAGAAAGCAGCATACAGTAACACACTGAACTGAACCCAACCCAGAAGGATTTTCTTAAGTGATGAAGCTGCTTGCCTGCTATTTAAGTGAAGTTTCAAAAGTAGGCTTTACATTCACTGGAATGAGCTGTCCAGGGAGGTGGTTGAGTCACTGACCCTGCATGTGTTTAAGCGTCGTTTGGATGCGATGCTTAGGGATACAGTTTAAGGTGAATCTTGTAGAGTAGGGTTATGGATTGGATTTGGTGATCCTGAGGGTGTTTTCCAACCTGGATGCTTCTGTGATTCTGTGATTTAGTTTTACTAGTCTGCATTATTTCAGGATATTTCAGCTAGATATTTCCTGTTATTCTGATTATTAAAATGAATCATTTTAGCATTTTCCCTTATCACAGTGTAAGAATAAATTGAGCTTAATGGAATCCACAGAGGAGCTTTTCTTGTCTATATTGTATACAATCCATACAGGAAATTAATCTGCATATTGTGTGAAAAATAAACATCCCACTGGGTATATCATGATGTCACAGACAAATTTTACTTGTACTATCACATTATTTTGAAGTCTGTTTGTTCTATAATAATGGTTTTACTTCAAGACCTATCTGGATATATTCCTGTGTGATCTGCCCTGAGTGATCCTGCTTTGGCTTTGGCAGGGTGCTGGACTCGGTGATCTTCAGAGGTCACTTCCAACCCCTACCATTCTATGATCATTCTGATCGGTGATAAAGTGACTTATTTAGTAATGGAAGTCATATAGTTGTCCATTCTTGATGCTTGGTAAGGCAGTGTGTGTTTAGAAGTATTCCTTTCAAGAAACTTAATCCCACCATTATATTTGCGTAATTAACAATTTAATGCTTTATTTGATGATTTCAGAATGCTGTAAGTTGGAAAGGAACTTTATATCATGCAGTAGCACTTCTTTGTGTTTGGTAAAATATCATGGGATCAAAATATATAAGAATATTCTGCTAATGTTGTAGATTTAGATACATGGGGTCTCCATCTTATAATAAAATCAGTATTTTACATTGTGATGTTTTACAGTACAGTATATGAACAGTATGTAGGTGCCAATATTGCCAAGCTCTTCTGAAAGGATGGATATTTACTATGATATTTGACAGAACCTGACAATCTTATTCTTGATCAGACTACATACTTACTGAGCCTTGCCCCCCTAATGAGACAGACTGTTCCAGAGTGAGAAATGACCCCTTCCTGTATAAATTAAATACTGCATACTCCACTGAGTATTAAGTACACTTTTGTGCAGGACCTACTCCAGCTAATCCTTTTAAATTCAAGGCAAACTGTTACTTTAAAAATTGAAGCTGTTGACAGTTGTCTTTTGTATTCATTTTGTTTAAAAAGAAAAAGGTTAAAAAAAATCAAAATATTTTTCCCTGAAGAAGCTGTTTCATGTGTTAGAATAGAATAGAATCAACCAGGTTGGAAGAGACCTCCAAGATCATCCAGTCCAACCTAGCACCCAGCCCTAGCCAGTCAACTAGAGCATGGCACTAAGAGCCTCATCCAGTCTTTTCCTGAACACCCCCAGGGACGGTGACTCCACCACCTCCCTGGGCAGCCCATTCCAATGCCAATCACTCTCTCTGTGAAGAACTTCCTCCTAACATCCAGCCTATACTTCCCCCAGCACAACTTGAGACTGTGTCCCCTTGTTCTGTTGCTGGTTGCCTGGCAGAAGAGACCAACCCCCACGTGGCTACAGCCTCCCTTCAGGTAGTTGTAGACAGCAATGAGGTCTGCCCTGAGCCTCCTCTTCTCCAGGCTGTTCATTTATTTTAACCAGGAGGTATTCTCAAGTAAAGACAAAATAATTCCTGTGGTTAAATTTTGACTCTTTTAAAACTGTACAATCTGATCAGTAATGTTGATTAGCTCTCTGCCCCTAACTAAAATGAAAATTCAACTGTTAGTTAATTAAATTTAATTGTATGATTGAGTAAATTAACTGTTTTATTTCTTGAAAATTAAATGAAGTTTGGAAGATGAGATGAGTTTTCAATTCTATATCTTTTCATTTAAACTGATTATAGGCAAAATGCTTCTTGCTCTGGAAGTTACTGGTGGTTTGCTCACAGGCTGAGATACCATAGTATCAGAAGAACAGACAATGCTATAAAATCACTACATTCAATATTAATATATCCAACATTGGTCTGAAACTGTTCAGTCTGACTGCAAGCTGCACTGTTTTTTGCCAATTGCATTATATCATACAACATTTCTGCCAAAGATTTGAGTAAATCTATGTTGTTTATTTCTCTAAAGCTTTACAAATAGTGGGTTTGTTTTTATTATTTTCTTTCCCTTTTTCCCCCCTCTGTATCACATCAAAGTGCTGTTTTTAAGCATTCTAAACAGAGAAACAAAAATAAATCTAGTATTTCTGTTGTTTTCTAATAAAAAGCATCTACAAATCATTATTCTGGCAGTGAAGGGTTTTTCCATTTTATGAAAGCACTGATAGTAAAATTTTATTTGATCTGAGTGAAAGTCTTACACAAAACATATTTTATCAAAAAAAAAAAACAACAACCAACTTTGTTTCTTTTTTATTCTGCAGTTTCAGTATAGAACCAAATTATGATTTTCTTTATATCTACGATGGGCCAGATGGTAATAGCCCACTGATTGGGAGCTTTCAAGATAGCAAGCTGCCAGAGAGGATAGAAAGCAGTTCAAACACCATGCATCTGGCTTTCCGGAGTGATGGATCTGTGAGTTTTACTGGATTCCATCTGGAGTACAAAGGTAAATCAAATATGTTTTTTTTTCTTTTCTATTAAAAACATCCAGTGCATGACTGCAAATTTTAATCTGATTTGGTTTCCCATAGTTTTCTATCTGGTGACGTTTTAGTTTTCTGTCTGTGAGTATGATGACATATATTATCTATGAATGGAAACTGTGTTAGAAGTATACCAATGTAAAATAAAGCATATAGAATAGAATAGGTTGGAAGAGACACAAATATAGCCTCTCCTTTTATCATAGCATCATAGAATCAACTAGGTTGGAAGAGACCTCCAAGATCATACAGGCCAACCTAGCACCCAGCCCTAGACAATCAACTAGACCATGGCACTAAGTGCCTCATCCAGGCTTTGCTTGAACACCTCCAGGGATGGCGACTCCACCACATCCCTGGGCAGCCCATTCCAATGCCAATCACTCTCTCTGGGAAGAACTTCCTCCTAACCTCCAGCCTAAACCTCCCCTGGCACAACTTGAGACTGTGTCCTCTTGTTCTATTGCTGGTTGCCTGGCAGAAGAGACCAACCTCCACCTAGCTACAGATTCCCTTTAGGTATTTGTAGACAGCAATGAGTCCACCCCTGAGCCTCCTCCAGGCTGAACATCCCCAGCTCCCTCAGCCTCTCCTCATAGGGCTGTGTTCCAGGCCCCTCACCAGCTTTGTCACCCTTCTCTGGACACTTTCCAGCACCTTAACACCTCTCTTGAATTGAGGAGGCCAGAACTGGACACAGTACTCAAAGTGTGGCCTGAGCAGTGTTGAGTACAGGGGCAGAATAACCTCCTTTGTCCTACTAATGTGATTTAATTTAGCTGTCAAATGATAATGTTAGATGCATGATTCCAAATAAAATAATTTCAGATAGCAGTTTGCAGGCTTCACAAATAGAGTGGCAAAACTTCCCAGCATATACATGTTTGGGATTATTTCCAGAATATACTTTCTTTTTATTTTCCTTTGCACAGTAATGTATGTTGGCATATGTGTGTTTGAGGTTCTATAAGATGAAAAAATGTTCCAGAATTTAGGAGATCACTATGTAAAAGGAAAAAAAATATTTTGGCTAGTATGATAAATAGGCCACTGTAGATTTGATTACCTGCCTCGGTCAGATATGACTGAGATCATAACACACTAAACAAGAAAATACATACTTGTATATTTTCCTTCCTTATTTCTTCTTCCTCATCCTCTAAGTATTCCATGGATCACATCCATGTCTCTCCATTTCAGAGGCAAGGATGTTGTGCAGAACAATGTCAAATGCTTTTCACAATTCCAGGTAAATGCTGTCAGTTGCTCTACCCTTATCAACCAATGCTGTAACCTCGCTGTAGCAGATCACCAAGTCAGGGACTTTTGATTCTTATTTACAAGACATCAATAATGAATACCATAACCAGTGCTAGAGGAGCCTCCAGTGAGGTGGTGAGAGGGGACTACACAGTTCATTGGACTGTATGGATCTGATGCTTGGCACGTCAGACTCACTGAAGTATAAGAATCTGGTGGACAGCAGTGCACAGTGAATACCAATGCCATCAAGCTATGAAGGGACAGAACCTACCTGTATTTCTTGAGTGGCAAAGGCATCTCAACATCTAACTGTATGCCTAATTGGGAGTAAACACAAAATTGTGACTGGCCTGGAAGCTTCCTGAGTCCTTGGCATAGACTTTCTCAGGATAGGATATTTCAAAAGTACAAAAGGATACAAGTGGGCCATTGGTATAGCTGCCTCGAAGACAGAGCAAATTAAACAACCCTTTACCTCACCTGGCCTCTCAGAGGACACTTCGGTGGTGGTTTTGCTCTGGGTTGAAGAGCAAGGGATGTCAATCACTTCCACAGTTTTGCATGGGTGGCAATATTGCACCAGCCAAGACTCCCAAGGGGAGTAATCAGTAAGACTTATTTACCTTTTAACAGCTTCCTATGGCCAGTTAGAAAGTCTAATGGAGTTTGGAGACTGGTGGTAGACTGTTGTGGGCTGAAGGAAGTGATGCCACTGATGAAAGCTATGATGTCAGACATGACTGAACTTCAATACAAACTGGAATCAAAACCAGCCAAGTAGTATGCCACAACTGATATTGCCATTACATTTTTCTTGTTCCCATTGGCAGCAGACAGCAGGCCAGAGTTTGTTTGCAGTTGGAGGGGCATCCAGTACAGCCTTATCATTTGCCATGGACGATCCAGACTGCACTGGAACAGGGTGGAGCTCTGGAATACCTGCAACACATTAATGGCATCATTGTTTGGGATGACACAGCAGAAGTGGGGTTTGAGAAAAAGAAGAAAATAGTCCAAATCCCAAGAACTAGTTTTGCTATAAACCAAAATAAGGTCAAGGGACTTGCACAGGCAATGCAATTTTCATGAATAAAATGGAAAGATGAGCTTTTCTGGCTCCTGATAGGTGGGATTAACAAGATCAGGGCTGTGTTTCTAACAACTGGTAAAGAAGAAAACACAGGCTTTCTTAGATGTTGTGGAGTTTTGGAGAATGAATATTCCAAATTGCAGTTTGAATGTATCTTTATCATGTGGCCCTGAAGAAGAAAATGTTAAATGGAGCCCTGAGTAACAACAGGCTTTTAAACAAACTGCAAGGCAGATAGTTCATGCAGTAGCCCTCAGTCCAGGCAGGAGAAGATGTACAAGACGTGATCTACGCTGCAACTAGTAAGACTAGTCCTACTCGGAGCTTCTGGTATAGCGCATACGACTGGATTTGATGCTAACTCCTAAATGTTTGGAGTCATAGACACAGGGCATGCAAACCCCAGTACACTTTGACTGGAAAAGAGATATTGACAGTGTATGAAGGGGTCAAACTGCATTGGGAGTGGCTGGAAGTAAGCACAGTTGGTCCTGGCTCCCTGACTGATGATGATAGGCTGGATATTCAAAGAAAGGGTACACTCTACACATGATGCAACTGATTCTATGTGGAGTAAGTGGGTCAGACTAATCACAGAACAGAATCAAACAGGAAATCCTAGTAGCCCCGAAGCTTTGGAAGTAACCATGGACTGATCAGAAGACATTGTGTATTTTGTGTGGTAGTAGCACTCAAGTTGTGCTTCATTGACAGGCCATGTTTTGATGCAAATCTCAGATACAACCAGAGAGTCTGGTCTGTGATCCTGTTTCTAATTGAGTTTTGTTCTTTCCTTCCTCCTTCTCTTCATTTCTGTTGTATAATGGAGGAGCAGCTTATTACTTCTACTAAGTGCTCTGGAGAATAATTATGGAATGTTTGCTATAGTTAAGTAAGTCTGTAATATTCTTTCTAAGAAGCTTATTATGGCTTTGCTTTCTTTGAGACTTATGGATGAAGTAGTAACTCATCAAGTTCTGGACAAAACACCTGCTTCTTTTGCCTTTTGGCGCTGTTTCCCATGCACTCAGATACTAGCTTTCTAGAGTTTTGGCATCATTCCCATACGTTAGCCAGCAGTGGCTTCCTTATTGAACTGGAGAATGCTGCAGCACTTATTACTACCTGTTTTCAGCCTGTATTTCAGAAGCCTTAATTGAGCCAGTGGTCTGCCAAAGTTAGCAGAGCTGTAATTGCTGTTTTATTTGAGACTTGCTGCAAAATTTTGTTATGGGCAAAAAGAACTTACACATAGTATGCACAGCCAAGAATATAGTGTTACTGCAGCTCAGATCTGAACTGTAGAGTGAAACAATTGTTTTCGGTCTGATTATTACAGAAAGCAATTTAAAAACTACAGGGAAAATGTCTTCATACATGAAAATTTAACACAATTGATCTCCAGCATTTTCAGTGATGTTCTACTAAACCTGCAAATGCCCTTCTTTGTTTTCAGCTTACTTATACTAGTGTGTGTGGGAAAAAAAGGGGAAGGGTTGTAGAAGTCAATGTCTTCAATTATGCAATTGGAACACTATGCTGAAGGACTTCTCCATTCTCTTGGGAGCAACATTTTATATATGTAAATTTGCTAATAGAATCATAGAATCAGCCAGGTTGGAAGAGACCTCCAAGATCATCCAGTCCAACCTAGCACCCAGCCCTATCCAGTCAACCAGACCATGGCACTAAGAGCCTCATCCAGTCTTTTCCTGGACACCCCCAGGGACGGTGACTCCACCACCTCCCTGGGCAGCCCATTCCAATGGTAAATCACTCTCTCTGGGAAGAACTTCTAACATCCAGCCTATACCTCCCCCAGCACAACTGGAGACTGTGTCCCCTTGTCCTGTTGCTGGTTGCCTGGCAGAAGAGACCAATCCCCACGTGGCTACAGCCTCCCTTCAGGTAGTTGTAGACAGCAATGAGGTCTGCCCTGAGCCTCTTCTTCTCCAGGCTAAACAACTCCAGCTCCCTCAGCCTCTCCTCACAGGGCTGTGTTCCAGGCCTTTCACCAGCTTCATCACCCTTCTCTGAACACATTCCAGTACCTAAGCATCTCTATGGAATTAAGGATCCTAGAACTGGACAGAGGAGTTAAGGTGTGGCCTGACCAGTGTTGAGGACAGGATCAGAATAACCTCCCTTGTCCTACTGGCCACACAGTTCCTGATCCAGGTCAAGATGCCTTTGGCTCTCCTGTCCACCTGGGCACACTGCTGGCTCATGTTCAGCTACTATCCACCAGTTCCCCAGGTCCCTTTCTTCCTGGCTGCTCTCCAGCCACTCTGTCCCCAGCCTGTTGTGCTGCTTGGGGTTGTTGTTGCCAAAGTGTAGAACTATCTCTTTACTCTTCTTTCATTGGTTCTCTTTTTATACTGTTTCTCAGATAGACATGATGAATCCTTTGCCATGTTTGACTTCATTCTTCATATATTGTAGCATAGTGTACTGACTCTTTTTTTTACTTATCATTTAAATACTTCAGATTTACAAAAGTAGCATGAAGGTGCTAAGTATTTCAGGCTTTAATTTTCAGAATAGTTATTAAGAAATTGTGTTTCTATAGTGACATTGTTATTGTTTAGTCAGCAACTTCAGGAGTCTGTCACAACTGCGCCTTTGGGGAAAAGAAAATTGCAGGGCTTCAGTTTTTCCCTAGAGAAAATTTGTGCTGTGACAGATTATGTCTTTCCTTTTTGATTTAAGCACCAGCCATAATAGACTGTTTTATCTTATTTTTTATTTTATTTTAGCTTCTCCTGTAATACTAATCTTTATCCATGGATCTGCTAGAATTATGAAGCATTAATTTCTTATCATAAACTCAAGAATGGTGTCTCACAATATCAGCTGTATATCAGCACAGATATTTTAATACTGGTTCAGTAAGAAGGAAAAGTATTGATTTCTCACTATTGCCAAAATGTTAGTAATCTTAAGTGATATAGTTTTGTTGGTTTGGGTATTTGTTTTGTTTTGTTTTGGAGTTTTGTTGTTATTGTTTTGTGGGTTTGGTTGGTTGCTGGCTTGGTTTGGTTTGCTTTGCTTTTAGTGTCAGAATTTGGAATGTAAAGAGTTCTTAGTTTGTCCTAAGGTCTGCCAGAATTATAGAATCATAGAACCAGGTTGGAAGAGGCCTTTAAGATCATCCAGCCCAACCTAGCACCCAGCCCTATCCAGTCATCTAGACCATGGCACTAAGTGCCTCATCCAGGCTTTTCCTGAACACCTCCAGGGACGGTGACTCCACCTCCTTGGGCAGTCCATTCCAGTGGCAAATCACTCTCTCTGTGAAGAACTTCCTCCTAACATCCAGCCTATACTGTGGGGTTGGCTTATATAATAATCATTAATATCTGTGTGATATCTTGCAGGCTTTCTGGTGAATTCTGTATTTTAACTTTTGATTGTCTATCCTGATTTTTTTAATGAGCATAAGAAAAAAAATTAGCAATTAGCCTTTTTTTTTTCTAAAGCTGCACTGTGTTTTTAATCCTCAGCAGATAAAATGCACACCACAGTACAACTACCTAAATATATTATTGTGGATATCAAATACCTGTTGTTAGTAATTAACTGTGATGCAACTATTGCTTGTTATTGTACTGTTTCTCATATAAGAAGCATGCTCTGCAGATTAGATATATAAATCCTAATAAATGATTAACCACATTAGGAGGTGTTCACATTCTTTTGGAAGATGTGAAGTTGAAATTTCAAAAGAAATATTCTGTGTTTCCAGCTTCAAATATAAATGTACTTTTATGCTTTTGTGTTGTATTTCTTTTTCTTCTCTCAGAAACGTGACATAAAAATGAGATCAAACCAACAACCTACTTAGTTCACTGGCTTGTCTCTGGTAGTGACTAATGGCTGATATGTAGCTAAAGTACAGAAAAGTCAAATACATATTAATTTTTCCCTGTTATCTCTAAGTTTTCAGAAACTTCAGCTGGGGTACTGCCAGAATCAGATAAGATGTCTTTGTATTTGAAGCTCTTAAGTAGCTTTCCAGAATTTCAAAACTCATAGACTCTTTTGTATCATAGTATCATAGTATCATCAGGGTTGGAAGAGACCTCACAGATCATCAAGTCCAACCCTTCACCACAGAGCTCAAGGCTAGACCATGGCACCAAGTGCCATGTCCAATCTTGCTTTGAACAGCTCCAGGGACGGCGACTCCTACCTGTAGCAGAAAGTTCCACAGTGCAAATGTGCCTGGTAGAAAACCATCACTTTAGATGCACTGCAATGTTGCCACTAATCTTGTAGACAGTGGATAAGAATTCCCTATTTGTCTTCTCCACGACACCTTTACATGATAAAGGAGGAATTCTGAAATTTCTATTGTCTTCTTGGCTTGCAGATCTTCCCAAAACAGTTAACCTTTTGCCCCTTCTGTGTGGTAATGTTATTTATTAGAAGTACCAAGTGGTTATCTTTATATGCACTTTATTATGTCTTGGATACTAAAACTCCTGGTAGTCTCATTACAGAAGGAAGATGGAAGCAAAGATAAGAGCATATGCATATGTTTGAATTTATTTCAAGTTTTTGAAGCATATGCCTATAAATAAAAAACAACAACAAAAGATAAATTCAGAGAATGTTTTAATTCTTTGTCCTCCAGGGAGAAAAAAAAAAAAAAAGAGGCAGCTGTATGAAAATATATCAGTATATCATATTCACAGGTATAGATATTCATCTGGGGGATTTGTGATGATTTGGGTGTTCCCCACCCCCCCACTCTTATGAAATCACNTACTTTATCCCAGACTTTGCCTTATGTTCAAGGTGAGTTTGGAGAATCGGCCAGGGGGGTTAGAAAGCAGACTGATTAGACACACAGACAGCAGGTTAGGTTAGAGAGAGAAGTGCAGCCCAGGAGCAACTCTGTTATCTATGTTTATGTTCTTGTTCTTATACATTTCAGCAAGCCTATGAGTGCAGTCGACATCACCATTGTTTCCTTTTCACAGCCTACAATCTAATTCCTCTCATTACAGTATCCCAGCTAGGCTCAAACTAGCACAGGATTATTAACTATACCATTGCTCACGATGAACTCTAGAAAAAACAAGCTCTACAAGAATTGTTTTGCTTATTAGACAGCAATTTGTATCAACTTTCAAATGAAGAAGAGGGAATATTTGATGTAGAATGGATCTTAAAACCAAACAAAACTACATTACGTGTCCAGAGCATGCTCAAAGATGACCATGAGAGTATCAAGAAAATATATGTAATGTTTTAGATTCTATCCAGAATTATGTTTGCATTTGTTTCCTCTGTAGCAAAGCTTCGTGAGTCTTGCTTTGATCCTGGAAATATAATGAATGGAACAAGACTTGGAACAGATTACAAACTGGGGTCAACTGTCACATATTACTGCGATGCAGGTTATGTTCTTCAAGGATATTCTACACTGACATGTATCATGGGAGATGATGGAAGACCTGGATGGAACAGAGCCCTGCCCAGTTGTCATGGTAAGAGAATTTTTAATATATTATAATTGGTGATATTCTTATTCCTGCTTTGTCATATAGAATTGGTTTTATAAAGTGTGCAAGTCCAACAACATAGAAAAGTTTTTTTCTTTTATAAGAGAATGCATGTCAGTGATATCTTCATTTCCATGGAGAAAAGGTCAAATAAATAACATGAATAGCATAAGGATGAAAATGATGCAGTAGTCCAAAGTCAGATACTATCAAGTAAAGACTTTTTTTGTTGCAATATATATGGATGTAGTAACTGAATATTAGAATCTCAGTGGAATCTCATCTCTATACCCATACTGAATGATTTGACATAAATTAACAATCAGAATCAATCAATTAATCAATCAGGTTGGAAGAGACCTCCAAGATCATCCAGTCCAACCTAGCACCCAGCCCTATCCAGTCAACTAAACCATGGCACTAAGTGCCTTATCCAGTCTTTTCCTGAACACCCCCAGGGACAGTGACTCCACCACCTCCCTGGGCAGCCCATTCCAAGGGCAAATCAGTCCTGAAAGATTAGTTTGAATGGTCCACATTTAGAAAAGAGTTATGGGTTTTGCTAGTTGTTGAGTCTTGCCTTTCAGATAACATATGGGATAAAGCATTCTCACTTTAGTCTTGAAAAGAAAATCACAGAATTAACCATGTTGGAAAAGACCTCTAGGCTGATCAAGTCCAACCTATCATTTAACCCTTCTAATTAACTAAACCATGGCTCTAAGTGCCTCATTCAGCTTCCTCTTCAATACCTCCTGGAATGGTGACTCCACCATCTCCCCTGGCAGCCCATTCTAATGAAGTCTATGGATACATTATGTTGGAAGGACAACTGTTTGAGATGGCTTTAAGCATCCTCTGAAAATGTCTGGTACTTCAAATGCCGCAGGAAATCATTGCTGGGGAACACATCGTGAACTGGCTGCTGAATTGTTCAGTTTGTCAAAATCTGCTTTCCTGGGAATGTACAAACCTGGTGTCTACAGACCCTGAAAGTCAATAACTGATGATTTTGGAGTTAGGTAAAAGCTGAAAAGAGGCTTTAAGTATCAAGGTGGAGTAATTTCCCAAAATCTACTCAGTGCATAAAGCTCCTGGTTTTGCAGTTTGCCTTTATGCACCAAATATTTTTTTCACAACCTAGTGCAGTATGCATCAGGTGGGACTTGTGTTTGGTTGAAATCATTATTAAATATGACTTTGAGTCTCTCTAGTAAGTGTGGGAAGTGAACCAAATCATTGGCTTCATTCTTTTTTGAACACATGCAAAGATTATCCAGACTAATATGCTAAATTATTTGGCATTTCATGGTGGATGTTAAGAACAGGATGTAATTAATACATGCAGATGCAATACTACCATGACAGAAATCATGATTAATGATTATTCTTTGCTTCACCAAGTGTAGTTAATGTTACATTTTTGCTAGCAAACAACTATTTACAGAATAACCAAAAGTCCTTTAGTGGAAAATCATGTTTATGACTGAGTGTTAAAATCATGTTTATGACTGAGTGTTAAAACCTTGTTCTTACCAGAAGAAACACTTTGCTGATAACTAAAAAATAACTGTTACATTTCATTATAGTCTGTTGTTTTATCCTTCCAAAGATTTGAGTCCAGGCAACAAAATCTCTCCATATGAAAGATTTATCTGTCAATCCCAAATATTATAATTAATTCCTATGTCTAATAATTCTTTTTGTTTCTGTTATAAAATCATCACTATTCAGAATGTTCATATATATGCTGTTTGTCCTTTGTTTAAAAGGAAATCAAATAAAGTGGTAAGGTCATAGAAACATATCATGATTTGGGTTGGAAGGGACCTTAAAGGTCACCTCTTTCCAACTCCATGGTCAGGGACACCTTCTACTAGATCAGATTGTTCAAAACCCCCTTCAGTCTGACCTTCAACACTTCCAGGGATGAGACATCTCAGAGAAAATGATTCCAGTGTCTGAACATTTTCACAGTAGTTTCTTTCTAATATGTAATATAAATCTATTCTCTTTCATCTTAAAACCAATAGCAACATCATAATTCTGACTGCAAAAATAAATCTTAATTCCTAGTTTTATGTACACTATTTTATGCTGTACTTGTGATGGTTTAGCAATTAAAGACCACAGTTAAAAAAACCAGATGCATTATAAGGAAGGAGAAAGAACCTTAAACTATATATCTTCTCCTCTTGTCATATAACCTGGGAGATGATCTACCTTACTAAGAGCTGGGAAAAGAGGCAACTGCAGCCTCATCTTCTCACAAAGAAATGTTTTCCTGAAAAGTTAGAGACAGTTTCTGTTCTCTGCTTTGACTCTGGCAGTAGCTCTTGGTTTGCTTTGCAATAATTCATACTTGTCTGTATGATTATATTTTTGTTTGTTTCCTTCTACCTGTATTAACTTGTCACAGCTTTGTGTGGTAGGTCAGATCAGATTTATGTCTGAAAACTTCTTGTATGAAAGACTGAACAGAAAAGCTTAATTCTAGTATCTTTTATTTTGTAATATATTAAATGTTGACAGATTTATTTTTTTTTTTAAACCAATCATTAGATATCAATTACTTAATCAGAGGCTTTATAGCTCACATTTCATAAGCTTTGTGCATAGTGAAACTATGATTCTGATGTGATTATTGCATACTGGTGTAGTCTTCTGAAACCATGCTCATATATATATCCCAGACAACCAGCAACAGAACAAGGGGACACAGTCACCAGTTGTGCCGGGGCAGGTCTAGGCCATATGTTAGGAGGAAGTTGTTCCCAGAGAGAGTGATTGGCATTGGAATGGGCTGCCCAGGGAGGTGGTGGAGTAGCCATCCCTGGAGGTGTTCAAGCCAAGCCTGGACAGGGCACTTAGTGCCGTGGTCTAGTTGGTTGGACAAGACCGGGTGCTAGGTTGGACTGGATGATCTTGGAGGTGTCTTTCAACCTGGTTGATTCTATGAAAGAATCAGAAGTGTCTTGTGATGGTCTCTTTTATGGATGCAAGAATCACGGATCTGTTTGGGTTTTTTTGGTTTATAATATTTTGGATGTAAAGATTTTGATCAAACTATTTGGAACTTTCATTAATGTTTTTGCTCCATCCTGCATTTCCCAGGGAGGCTGTGGATGCTTCCTCCCTGGAGGCGTTTAAAGCCAGGCTGGATGAGGCCTTGAGCTGCCTGCTCTAGTGGGAGGTGTCCCTGCCTATGGCGGGGTGTTGGAGCTGGATGATCCTTGAGGTCCCTTCCAACCTAAACCATTATATGATTCTATGATTCTGGAGCACAAGCATAGAGTTCTTGATTATATTCCCAAATCCTCAACAATCACACGTAAGAAATTTAAAAGAAGATTTTGGAAGGCACAAAACAACTGTTCAAAGAGTAACATACATTTAACATTTTCATCATTATGTAGAATTGAACTAAAAATACATTTCCAGACAAAAATGCTGTTTTTTAATGCAGTAGATCAAGTGCATATCTAAAATGTAATTGATATGGGGATCAGATGTTATTGAAGGGATACTGTAGGTGGATATTTTCAGTTGGCTATGGTCCCTGCTCATTATTTTTTGCTAAAACCACTTATTTTTAAGTCCTTTTAATTGTTTCATTAATTTAATGTGCAGTGCTCATTTTTCAGTTCTCTGCCAGAGGCTTCCTCTGCAGTGTGATTAAATTGCTTTAAAATAATTTCTCTGTGGCAGAAAATTAAGCCTGCAATAAACACATTGCCTTGACACTTTGGAGGTGGCAGAAGATTGAATGAGATAATAGAAGGAAAGGAGAGGAACAGTGAGGATACAAAGCCAGGGTGGCTTATAATGACTAAAGGAGAATCCTTGCAAAATCTGAAATTCAATTCTCAGTAGTCCAATATCTGTCTTACTCCTGTTAAGAAAAGTCCTTGTCCAGAGAATCTGAGGATGACATGAGCTTAGGTGGTTAGTATTCATGGTAGAAAGAGTGGAGTGAAGGCACTCAGAGAGTTAGTGTGCACTGAAGTGCAAAGTCCAATTTTAGTCAACTTTCCATTAATGTAACAAAAGTACAGAAGGTATTAAAACATACTGAAAAGGAGGCATAGGTGATGCTGCAAGTGTACTCATCCATTTACCTACTCGTGGAGCATGACACTTTCATTTGGAAGAAATTTATCACTATTAATTTTACACTTGAACTATGACTAAATGATGTAACAGAATGAAATTCATTAATTGCCAGGGGCATACGAATGAGTTGTGACACTTGCTTTTGGGTTTTCAATTCTGAGGGGCTATTCTGACTAGATTTCTTCACTGTTTACTTCAAAAAACTTCCTTAGATGAACATTTGTACAGAATGTAACTGATTTTTCTCATATTGTGCCTTTTAACACACACTGTCATATTTGCACAATATCTTTGAGTGGACCAAGAATTCACGTTCATGACATTCACACAATAAAACAAGAAGATAAGACTGATGCTTTTATTTTAAAGTGACTCCATAGTTCTCCTCAATCTTTATTTATAAAATCTGTAAAATCAGTATTGGTTAAAAATACCCCAAAAAAACAAACACAAAAGAAACAAAATAAAACAAAACCCAAAAATCCCCAAGCCACAGTTCTCTGGAGTGACTGTGTTTAGCATGCTGTGCAGTGTTGCCAATTACTCTGTGAAAGGCAGAGATTTGTGTTTAGAGATATGAAGAATGAAATGTCATAGGAGGCAAGATGAGGTGTGTAGACAGGGAAATTTTGCCCTTTAATACACATATATAGTAATTATTAGAGTGTAACATGCATGTATATAAGAGTATTCACAATTATTTTATGTATGCAGAATATTGTACCATTATGAGCAATAAATTGATGTGGTATTTGTGTTAAAAAAAAAGACAAATAAAAAGGGCAATTTAAGGTTGAAAATTCAAATGGACTCATAGAATCAGTCAGGTTGAAAGAGACCTCCAAGATCATCCAGTCCAACCTAGCACCCAGCCCTAGACAATCAACTAGACCATGGCACTAAGTGCCTCATCCAGGCTTTGCTTGAACACCTCCAGGGATGACAACTCCACCACCTCCCTGGGCAGCCCATTCCAATGCCAATCACTCTCTCTGGGAAGAACTTCCTCCTAACATCCAGCTTAGACCTCCCCTGGCACAACTTGAGGCTGTGTCCACTCATTCTGTTGCTGGTTGTCTGGCAGAAGAGACCAACCCTCACCTAGCTACAGCCTCCCTTCAGGTAGTTGTAGACAGCAAAGAGGTCATCCCTCAGCCTCCTCTTCTCCAGGCAAAATAACCCCAGCTCCCTCAGCCTCTCCTCATAGGGTTTGTGTTCCAGGCCTTTCACCAGCTTTGTCACTCTTCTCTGGACACGTTCCAGCACCTCAACATCTCTCTTGAATTGAGTGGCCCAGCACTGGACACAATCAGTGTTACAAAAGGTTACAAAATTAAGGCTGTCATGTAAATAAGGATATGTTTAGAAATTCTTCAGCAGTTATTTTATATACCACAATGGCTGAGAGAGGGCATTGGTTGTTTTGTTTTGATCCAGTGATGATAAAAAGCTGCATATATTTGAAGTCACAGTCTGAAGAACCACTGTTTAATCTATTTCAGGGTTTGAAAATGTGTAATGAGACAGTTGCAGGAGGCAGACTATTCTTGCAGCTAATGAAGCTGAATGTTGCTGTGAATCAGAATCTGTATTTGTTTTGTAGTTCCAACGTAATGTCTATTTAATCACTTAAGCATCATGCTTTACTTAAAGTTGTCATATGTTGGCTACTTAAAAAGCATTTACCATTTACTTTTTGCCCACAGTAGCCTGTTTTACAGAATCACACAGGCCATGACCTCAATACTTCAAAGTAGAATTTAAATCAATGTGGAACGTGTTTTGTATATGTAAAATACTATAGTAGGTACTATGAAAACATAATTCTTATTAGCTAGATTTGAAAAGGCATTTGAAGACAGTATAAAGGATTTTAGTTTATTGTGACCAAAATATCTCCTCAACGTGAGATTTTTGTCCCCAAGTTACCATGTTTAACAAATATATGCCCCTTGCTGTAGCATTTTGAGCCTTCCTCTCACTATAGTCTGTGGAGAAAGATCAGTTTCTTTAGAGATCACCAAAGAGCTTGTTAGGGTGTTCTATTTTTCCACTTGCATCTGGACTGCACAAACAGGATTTACTGGGCTTGCATGCTCACCAGAGCATGACTTAGAGCTGCAACACAGGGAATACCAGATAGAGTGAAATACCTGAACAGACACTGCAGAAGCAATGCTGCTTGAGATGAATGTGTACAACAAACACGATTTTGGAACAATTTCAGGTTTATTTTTTGTGAGTATGTGTAAAAAATTAGCACTTAGAGGATTCCTGAGAAAGTAAAAGAGTAGGTATCTTGTTCCCAGTATATGTTAAAGTACAGCCCTCTCACAGCACTCATTTTTCTTGTATGGACACACTTCTCTTTTCCACTCTGTGGAAAACAGAACATTGCACACCAAAAATTAACGAGTCAAAAAACCAAAAAAGAGAGTAGTTAACTTTCAGCTATTAGATTAGTCATACTTAAGGAGAGGTTTGTTTATCAGCATATACTTTCTTGGAGATTCTAGGCTTGTTTTTCCTATGACAGACCACTGCTTGTTTAGTGTAAAATACGTTAGTGCTTTTGGGAATAGGGAACAAAAAGAAGATCTCTCTGTGTGACTATGCAGATAGCAGGAACTCTGCTGAAAACCCCACAGGTTTTGGAAAATGTGATTAAATTAAATCCCAACTTTTCTTACTGTTATTCTTCTCTTAAGTTCAGAGAAATTCTGAAAATGCTATTGGAGTGACATATAAAGGTTAATAAATCTAGAAAGTTCAGAAAACAATTACAGATAACTATAGCCACATGCATATACCCACACCAAGTATTACTTTGAGTGTCTGACCTTTTGCATATACATTTGCAATTCATAATATGGTTTTACAATATCCATTGAATAATAAATGATGTGTGTAATTATTCTAAGCTTTCATTTAAGAAGTACTCATGTAATATAATGGTAAATAAAGCATAAGAAATGAAGAATAGCAGTTAATTACAATGACCTCATTAAAATCGACTGCCAGAGAATCCAAATTTCCAAGGTATTTAAAGGATTAGTTAAATAGAGTGCACCATAAAACCAGGTACTTCATCCTCTGTTGAACTAAATCTGCTGCCAATTTTTAACAGTATAGTTTAGTAAAGGCTGTGTTTGAAAGAAGGAGAAACAGTTTAAGCTACATAAACTTCGATATTTTTTCTTTTTAGCCTTGTTTTTTGCAGCTTCCCAGGGGTTGCAAAGGCGTGAGCCGGCTGGGCCTTGTGCTTCGCGCTGCTGACGCTGGTCCGGTCACAGCTTCTTTGCCTCCCTCCTCAAGGCACAGTGGTGACAAGCACGAACCACAAGGCACAAGGCACAGGTTTTTTTAACCCCTGGAGAGGTGACCAGGCTGTGTTCGCTCCACTTCTGTGTCCTGCAGCGGGGCTGTGCTTGACTCAGAGAGAAGGACAAAAGCAGAAAGGAGCAAAATGGCTGCAAAAGAGTCAAGCTGAAAGTGCAGATTGCAGCACTGAGCTCTGGGGCCCCTAATCTACCCTACTCCTGCTACTTGAAAGGAGCTTTGACCACTTGTGATGGTTTGGGTGTGTCGTCGTCCCCGNAGGGGCTCCCAACCACCCCTTCACCTTTCCCCCTTTCTCTCAACCTTACCCACTCCCAAGGAAGAATGGAGCTTCGGCCAGGGGGGTTAGGAAGCAAAGTGGATTAATCAGAGAGACGGCAGCAAGGCTAGAGAGAGAAATGCAACTCAGAGCTCCCAAGCAGAACAACTCTCTTATCTCAATTCTGATTCTTGTTCTTATACCTCTCAGCAAGCCAATGAGTGAGGTAGACATCATCATTGTTTTCCTTTCACAGCCTGTAACCTAGTTCTTCTCACCAAAACATTCTAGCTAGCTTCAAACTAGCACACCACTTTTTTGTTTTCCCCAAGTTCTGCTCTTAGCCAAGTGAAAACCACAGCTGCTTCCAATTCAACAAAAATACCTGCACTGGAAAGTTCTGGTACATGTTTAACCGAGTCAATTTTTATACCCCTCAAATACCCAAAATTCAATGTCTTTCACTACAAACCCTCCCAGGCCCAGTTCAGTTAAAAATACGAAGCTGGGAAAAGGAGGAATGAAGATTTGTAGATTCATAGAACGGTTTATGTTGGAACAGACCTTAAAGATCATCTAGTTTCAGCACCTCTGTCATGGGCAGGGACACCTTCCACTAGCTCAAGTTGCCCCAGGCCTCATCCAGCCTTGCCTCGGACACCTCCAGGGAGGGGACATTCATGACCTCCCTGGTAAAATTGTTCCAGTGTCTCACAACCCTCAGTGTAAACAGCTTTTTCCTAATACCGGATCTAAATCTATCTTCCAGAAGCTTCAATCCATTCCCTCTCATCCTATCACTAAAAGCTGGTGTAAAAACTCCCTTCCCAGCTTTCTTGTAGGCTCCTTCAGATACTGGAAGGTCACTACAAGGTGTCCCTGGAGCCATATCTTTTCCAGGCCGAACAGCCCCAACTCTCTCAGGCTGGTGCCACAAGGGAGGTATTCTGGCCCTCTTATCATCTTTGCGGCCCTTCTCAGGATCCGCTCGAGCAGTTCAGTGTTGAGATTGGTGCTGGTCATGGCATGAGCAGTTCTGTCAGACACAGGTGTGTGGTGAACAATGTGGTTGCCTGGGTGGCTATAGTCCTTCTGAGGTAAGGCAGGAACAAGTGCACTGCAGGATCTGACCCCTCAACATCAGCCTCAAAAGGAGGTGGATGAAGGCCAATCTTTCGTTCTCTCTTTCCCTACCCAACCATACACCTTTGACTCAAGAGCTTTGTCTCTGGAACAAGGGATGAGATTCAAGGTCTCTCTGGCTTAGTGTTCCCAGGCAAAGCAGAGGATGGTGAGGTGCCTCTGCTTCATGTTTCTCACTCCACCAGGCATCTCTGGCTCCAGTTGATAAATACACTACAACTCTGAGATACGTTTCCAGGAGTCTGTTTCGCTTCACAAATACTCACTGAGTAAGGTTGTGGTTCTTTCATCTATGTAATGTTTCATTTTCTCTTTGCCAATAAAATGGATTTAAGTAGCAGACTCTGAGAAGGAACTCACCTAATAAAAGAAAACATTGCCTATATATAGTAATGATAGGAGTTCTGTGGCGTGACAGTAGTCATGGTCTTTGTTGTAGTAACTCCTTAGCTCACAAACAGTAAAGGAGGAAATGAAGTTTGGGAGAGTAAGCCATTTTGCAATCCTGTCTCTCTACTTTCAGTGCATTTATTGTGTATAGTCTTCCGCACTCTTTTTGATATCACTCAAAATCTGGAATAGAAAGTCTTGATACTTACAAGCTGGTAATCAAATCTGTTTTCATCAAAAAATATTTGCCAGATTCAGCTACTGAAAAGTCTCCAGTTTGTGCTTTTCGAATAACTCGAGGCAAGTAAGTCCCTGAATATGAGGCTTAGCCAAGCCTTTATTGCTTCTTGGCAAAAAGGACAGATAATTCTGCTATCTAAATATATTTTTACAAGAAAACATGAATTTCTGATCTTGCACATGATGGTGAATTGAAGGAAGACACTGAAATTGTTATTTTATCCATAGAGAACATTATGCCATATACATATGGTAATCTTATTTCATACTCTGTATCTCAGGGTGGTTTTCTGTCAGTAAAGCTGTACTGAGCATCATTAAGAGTATGTCCTGTCCTTGGTCCTGGCTAATTTGTTCATCTCTAGTATGTGCATCACAGTATCACCAAGGTTGGAAGAGACCTCATAGATCATCAAGTCCAACCCATTACCACAGAGCTCAAGGCTAGACCATGGCACCAAGTGCCACGTCCAATCCTGCCTTGAACAGCTCCAGGGACGGCGACTCCACCACCTCCCTGGGCAGCCCATTCCAGTAGCCAATGACTCTCTCAGTGAAGAACTTTCTCCTCACCTCAAGCCTAAATTTCCCCTGGCACAGCTTGAGGCTGTGTCCTCTTGTTCTGGTGCTGGCTGCCTGAGAGAAGAGAGCAACCTCCTCCTGGCTACAACCACCCCTCAGGTAGTTGTAGACAGCAATAAGGTCTCCCCTGAGCCTCCTCTTCTCCAGGCTAAACAATCCCAGCTCCCTCAGCCTCTCCTCGTAGGGCTGTGCTCGAGGCCTCTCACCAGCCTCGTTGCCCTTCTCTGGACACGTTCAAGCATCTCAATGTCCCTCTTAAACTGGGGGGCCCAGAACTGGACACAGTACTCAAGGTGTGGTCTAACCAGTGCAGAGTACAGGGGCAGAATGACCTCCCTGCTCCTGCTGGCCACACCATTCCTGATGCAGGCCAGGATGCCATTGGCTCTCCTGGCCAATGTGTGCCTGATCTGTAACATGCATAAACACATGCATAAGTGAAATCCAAGATTATTTTGCTGACATGCTTCAATTTCCACAGCTTTCACACTAGCCCATTTAATCGTTTACAGACTGTATATGAACATTGAAGCAGTAGGTGCCATCTACTCTTGTTTCTGGTACTCAGTCTCTCAAACTCTGCATCAAACTCAAACTCCATACTGAAAGGAACTCAAGTTGATGCGAATTACAGACATTTTTGCTCACAGTGATGAGGCCTTAAGTTGCTAACACTAAAAGATGCATGGTAATAATCTACCACATACTTCATGTGAATTAACTCGAGACTACTTTGTCCTAAAACACATGATTAGAAAGAACACAAATAAGTAGCTTTTCTTTGGTATGACAAGTGATGAGGTAGAATTTTCTCTTGTAATATTGAGGCCATTTTTTTTACTTATTTAATGTAATTGAGAAGATATTAATGATTTGAGACCATATCACAAAAGCCTAATTTTGTGTGTGTGTGTGTGTTCAGCAATGAAACATTGTGTAGTATTTTAGAAACAAATTTGTTAAATAGCCGTGTTAACATTAAGCTCATTACAAATATTTTGTGCTCCAAAGTGAGAAGAATTATTTTAAACAGATGCCATAATCTTGACAATAGATTGAACTACTAAATTAGAATGTATGGATGAGAAGCCATAATCTTGACAATAGATTGAACTACTAAATTAGAATGTATGGATGAGAAGCAGGTAGCAGACACAGGAAATCATTAACGTTTATGACTGTTTCATATAAAGGATGAAGAAAAATAAGGAAAAAAACCCACTATTTCTTGCTTGACAGTTTTGAATAGTGCCAAGTGTTTACTTATGCTGTTAACCTTAGGAAAATGCGTTGCTGTAGTAAATAGCATTGTTATTTATCTGCCATTTTATCGAGTATTATAGCTGTTAATGGTAGAATAAACATGGGGTTTCTGTGATAAAGTGTTTACTCAGAACTTTTTATATATAATGTTATAAATAATTGAGAAATAAATAAATGTTCAGTCAAGGGATCCTGACTTTCCTATTTCACTCGTAATATATGTTATTTTGAATTATGAGCCTATTGGCACACGCAAGAATTTACTAGTGTACAGAAGGGCTGCATAATCTATGGTTTCATCAGAGTATAAAACATCATAGAAATGAATAATAGTTTTATATACTGTGAATTATAGCTTACTGTGTATAAAACACATCATTATTTTATTAAGATGGCTCATAAGTGGTAAACAAAAACAATAACTGATCTAGAAAACTTCAGAGTGCGATCAGTTGTCTTTTGACATATGAGAAAGTTGTGCATACTCAATACTTCACAGGTTATACAGATTTAATCCAGTCTAGAAGTGTAATAAAATTTACTTCAATAGTATATATCAACACATACAAATCACTTTTTTCCCCCCTCATATTATTAAAATCTCATTCTATTTACTTTTTAGCACCCTGTGGAAGTCGGTCAACAGGCTCTGAAGGAACTGTGTTATCACCAAACTACCCCAAGAACTACAGCGTTGGTCACAACTGTGTTTATTCTATCACTGTTCCTAAGGAATTTGGTAAGTAGATCTGATCTCTTTCTTATATTTTTGTTGCTTGGATACTTTGAGAAATGTTCTGTGACTTCTGGATTAAAAAAAAAAGAGGTGTTTTTTTACTGATGTTTTGTTTATATTTTTAATCATTTTTATAGTGCACTGTTGTCTCAAAATGCTTGTATTTACCACTGTCTTTCAAAAGTACTGTTCATTTATTTTTCTCTCACTGTGACAATCAATGTGTAACTTAGAATACTGCTGTGATGCTAGCCAAGCACATTTGTGGTGCCAGTTAAATTTCTTTCCACACAAGATTATGTGCCAGGCTTCTACAAAGTGTAGCATAGCTTCAGTAATTCCATGTAGGCAGAGGAAGAAACATATCTCTCAACTGTTGACTAGTATTGCTGTCTTAGACCTTGGCTTCTCTACATCATGAGGCAATAGCATAGTCCTTCCTAATGAATGAAATTAGAGCAGCATACATCTGTTTGGTTTTTGTAGATCCCCAGTTCCTCCATCAAAACTTCACACCCATCCACACTTTTTTTCTGATGACTAGATGACTGTTTTAAAGATGTTTCCTCTCCCACAAAAAGACATGACTTTTACAGTGCTGGTTTATCTCTCTGGGTTTATGAATTAATTGATTTCACTTTATTAAACAACACCTATGATGACAGCTGACAGTCTGTTCACTTTGAATCCTTTGTAAGCAGTATGCCACATAGTGAATATAATTCTTTATATATGCATTCTTCAGATTTATACTTGGATAAGTAAAACTGTATTTTGACCCACTGCTTGTATTTCAGTTTGCCAGTTGACAGGGATGGCTATTTAGTAACCTTCATGTTGATTCAGTAAATCAGAGAATCATAGAATCAACCAGGTTGGAAGAGACTTCCAAGATCATCCAGTCCAACCTACCACCCAGCCCTGCCCAACACCATCTAAACAACAAAATCATGGCACCAAGTGCCACATCCAGTTTCTTTTTAAACACTTCCAAGGATGGTGACTCCACTGTGTGTTTTTGATAACTTTTTTTTTTCTGACCCACACTCCTTCTGTCATCTGTCATTACTAAAATGTTTCCAGTAACAACCATTAAGAAAGTCAAAGTATTTTTGACAAACAATTTAACTTGTTTTCTACACTCCAGATAATTCTTTATCTTGGTCTGAAGTTTTAAAGATTTGGGTAAAGAATGTGTTTTAACTGATAGCTTTCTTCTGTATCACTTCACAATATATTGCAGTACAGTTGTACAGAAGGTCAGTCATCCATTTTCAATACTGACCCCCATAAGATCGACTTTAGGAAATTGTTTTGTGTAACTTTTATGTTTGATCCTTATAGAAGACAATGCATTAAGAATTGTGCTTGATATGGATTGTGTAAAGATCACTCTCTGACAAGATGGTGCCCCAAAAATGCTTGTCTTTGTCGATGAAGATTTCATCTTGAATCCACTTGCTAATTTGCATCTTGACATACAGATTTCTCAGAGCTTATTCACAACAGAGAAAGACATTCAGGTATTTGCTGAATGGAATGGTTTTGGTATCCAATACAGTACATGAAACCTTACAATAGATCACAGTTTTCAGAGAAGCCAATACCAACATGATACAGAAAACAACTCAAAACCCCACAAACAGTGGAATAGCATATTCAGTGTGTAGAAGGGAGCTCATCGGTCTTGATTAGTTTTTGATGGAGGAAAAAAAGGAAAAACTATTTCATGTGCAGATTTTCAGGTTCTCAAGTCCAAAAGTCTGTGGAAAGGTCATTGAAGTATGGACTTTTTTCAGTGTTTTATTATTCTGTCATGCAGAATCACAGTTGCAATATTTCATACCATGACAGGTTTAAGCTAGTAGATAAATGATTCACAAAGGCACACAGTATGCCACAGGCAAAAGCTGTTGTAAACATGGAAGACTCATCTTCTTTGACACTCTCCCACTGATATTTTCAAATGAAGTAATGATTGTTAATCGTTCAACTCGGAAATCCAGCAGTAGCTACAATTAAGAAAGAGAAGTTTGAGATTTCATTTTGTTTTTCTAATGCCCATGAATTAATTTGCATACTCTACTCTGCATCACAGTGCTGCCTGTGCTTCTAGTCAAATTAATGCTTTCAGCAATTAAATAAATTTTATATGAACTTGCCTCCTTTCTGTTATATCAAACAGATATCAAGGTCTAGTAATGTCAGGACAAGGGGTAATGGGTTTAAGCTGGAGGAGGGGAGATGTAGACTGGATGTTAGGAGGAAGTTCTTTACAGTGAGGGTGGTAAGACACTGGCACAGGTTGCCCAGGGAGGTTGTGGATGCTTCCTCCCTGGAGGTGTTTAAGGCCAGGCTGGATGAGGCCTTGAGCAACCTGCTCTAGTGGGAGGTGTCCCTGCCTATGGCAGGGGATGGAGCTGGATGATCCTTGAGGTCCCTTCCAACCTAAACCATTCTATGATTCTATGATTGAACATACATGGTAAGGTGCAAGTGTGGCTTATGAGCCATGATATCAGAAAAGTACCGATTCTCAGTGGCCATCAAAAATATGAAATTCAAATCAGAGCTTTTTCTTTTTCCTTTTTTTTTTTTCCCCTTAGAAAGAAGCTAAACCCCATGTATATAATTGAGGAAATGTCTAGTTTCCATGGAGACTGTACATTAGTTTTACATTTACAGCAAACTACAATATTAAAAAAAAAAAATCAGAAAGACAAGCACTTTATTGGTAAGCATGACATTTGGGGATGAGATTTCTTGGAATTTTGGCAATGGAAGCAGGAGTAGTTTGCTTACTATAAATAGGGAAATTAAAATGCATGATTCCTTTCAATTCTTGAATAACTGGCTTGTGTTCACAGACACTTTTTTACCATTCAGTTATACCATTTTGTGCTTTTTCTTGAGCCTTTTCTTGAATTTCTGTGTTGTGAAATAGCCCCAAATTATTGTAAATAACCATCAGAGAGAAGAAACAAATAAAACCAAACAGCAGAACTTTGGAATTAATACTACTACTGTTAATAATAATAGTAATAACAACAGGAAACCAGCAACAGTCTCAAGTTGGGCCAGGGGAGGTCTAGGCTGGATGCTAGGAGGAAGTTGTTGCCAGAGAGAGTGATTGGCATTGGAATGGGCTGCCCAGGGAGGTGGTGGAGTCACCGTCCCTGGAGGTGTTCAGGCAAAGCCTGGATGAGGCACTTCGTGCCATGGTCTAGTTGACTGGATAGGGCTGGGTGCTAGGTTGGCCTGTGTGATCTTGGAGGTCTCTTCCAACCTGCTTGATTCTATGAACAGCAACACTACTACTACTATCACTGCTACTCCTAGCAGTACTACTACTACAAATAATAATGTCCTTCATATTATTATATCCTGCAACAAAGAAGGAGTTTTGCAGATACTGGATGATACTCATACAACTTTTATTCTGCCAGTGAAAGCAGGCACCAAGCAATGTTGTCAACATGAGTTTTTTGTTAAACAGCATGTAAAATTCTTAGGCAGCTTAAAAGCAGTGTCACGTTAGAGTTATTTCAGTGGTTTGGATTCTTTTCAAACTCCATTTACATTTGGGGGATAAAAGAAAACAAACCCACACACCAAAAAATAGGAAAGGACAGATTGTAAGTTCCAGAGTATCCCAAATGGCAACATCAAGATAGGCATTTTCTGCTTTTGCATATGTTTTTTACAAGGTTTGACAAAAAGGCAGGGCACTTCATATATAAACTACAAATAATTTAAAAGAAAGAATTGCTCAATCCAGAAATGTAATGAAATCCTAATTGAACATGGCAACTAACTAGATAATGAATATAGCATTTTGGTTTTCTGATTTGCTTTCTCAGTTTTCCAAAGTACAGAGTGAACATCGTGCAGCACTAAGGATGTACTTGCAAGTATTTATTGTTAACAACAGGAAAACCTGTTTGCTGTGTGAATAAAACCAACAGATGCTAGGAAGTTCACAACTCTTTTTCTTTGTTTCTTGTCATTCTTTCAACTTTGTTGCCCTGTTGTCATGTTTCTTTTTAACACCATTCTGCTAATGCAAAAACGTCAAAGGATTTTGTACTAGCATCTGAAAATATTAGAATCATGTTTAGTTAATTCTTCAAACTGAGTTTTGAGAGTTCAGTATTAGTGTATGGAAGTCTTTTTCTTCAGTTTTCTTTAGTCAGCTAACAAAGATTCATTCAAAAGTACATAACCAGCACTGCTATTTGTGATAGAATTGAACTGAGACATCATTGTGCAGAGGGTGTCCAGCAAACACAGAGGTGGTTTTCATCCCAGAGACAAGCCAAACTAAGGTCATATGCAATCAGAGATACAACTGGCAGAGCTGGGAGTTTTGGGTGCTTGGTTCACTTGATTTGAGTGATTTTTTTTTTAGTGATCTATTAGTAGTAGTGAAAGGAAATATTTGCAACACTGGTGTAAATGCTGCTTTGTGTTCATGTTAGTCATTGGTGTGTTTGTTTTGTTTTTTGTTTTTTTTTCCTTTGGTCTCTTTTTATCCTTTGTTGGATTGGGTTTGCTGTTTTGTTGTTTGTTTTTTTTTTTTAAATGTAACTATTAAGTGTTTTATTCTTCAGACCATACAAGAAATGTACCTAAAATGTTACATAAAGTACAAGTATTTTAAGAGTTTGGTATGAAATGCATTATAATGCAAAAAATTAGATTCCCTATGCAAACTAGGAAATCATTTTCCCATTGATGTAAAAATTATTTCTCTGAAGAATATTTGGCAAGTTTGAACAAGGTTGTGTCAAAGGTCTTTACTTTTTTTTTGTCATAATGCAAACACAGAGTCATAGACTGAGTTGAATTTGCTACCGATATTCAATACCATGCTGCTGTTATGCCAGCTTCAATGTGACCATGTTGGATGGAGTGAGGTATCAGAGAACTTGAAATTTAGATTGTAACATGAGAGTCTTCCTGTTCCAGCTGCTGTTGTGTCTGGTCTTGGCACATTGGTCTTTCTGCTGGGTGGGCTGCTGCATGCTTGGGTGGGGAGAACCATTTTATCACTGTTTTCTGCTGCTGCTTCTGCATTTTGCTACACATTTTCTGCAAACAGGCTAAGGTAGTTGTGCATAATTCCAGTAAAACCCTACAGCTCAACCCAAAGGGGTTTTTTGTGTTACTTTCCTTCCTGTCTGTTGGGGGAGACAGGCTTGTGAGAGTAGGCTGTGACAGCCCAGGACAACTATTTAATTCAGATGTGAATAGGCTAGTAGCAATATATTGTATACTGAAGATACCTGGTAGATAGTGAATGTATTTTTTATTGTAGTTTGAGGCATACATCAATCACTCTGCTACCTGCTCTCCATGGAACTGGAGCTTTCAGTCTAAGATTTTGGGAGAATAGATGTGAGCTTTATTTGTATGGCTTAAATACTGGTTTGCTTTTCCAGTTGAAGGCAAAGTTTATGTCGTTCAGATGCTAACTCTATGATTTAAAGAAGTATTAGAAGGTCGTCACTGTCCGGTTATCTATGAATCTCCTAGGTTTATGAGGGAAAGGACTGATGGGTTTTACACATGCAAACTCACAGCTGGGGAGTATTTCATTCACAGGTTCAGTGCTTAATGTGCTTGCCAAGTGAGCAGATGCCAATAAAATAGTCATCACTGGGGGACTTTTAAAGGAGTTGAAACTAACAGGTTTTTGAGATGAAATTTGAAGATGCTTACTATTTTAGTTGTTTAATATGCTTTGAAGTCAATTTTCAATGCTGCTTTTAGATTTTTTCAATAAAAATGATTAATTTTGGCTCAAATAATGACCAATTTAATACAAATCACTAAATAGCTTAAGCTATTGAGTTTGGCAATAAAGATATGGCAACAGTGTGTCTGGTCTTTTTAATAGCATTGTAACAAAGTGGAATGGTGATAAGACCACATCTGTGGTCTTTGCAGAAATTAGTGGCTTCAGAATAAATATAATCATTTGACTATAATGTCAATGAATTGATGAAAGATTTCTAAAGAGGTTTTTTCTTTTTTTATCCTGAGTAGCTGTTCCAAATATTTCATTATCAAACCTTGTTCACAGAAAAGGCTGTTATTTAAATAGCTGAAATTAGTCTGGGTTCCTGGTTCCAAATGACAGAGGACTGACTACATTACATTTGTCACTTAAATACTTCCCAATGCATGTTACTATCCTGAGGAGGTGATTAAGTAGTGGCAGATTTTCTAAACAACTCTGCTTTTCTGTTGTATTCACTCCTTACAACAGGGGTTGAAGTACTTTAGCATCACAATAACAGAAGCTTGCATCATTGTTGATTAGGTCTTTTGAACATAAAGTTATATTGATAATAAGGGTGTAATTTTTACTCTCAGTCTCTATATGAGTGAAAAACCTGCTTTCTCACTCTTCAAGTCTGACCAGCATGGGGTTGATTAGGTGCTGCTTACTTCTGATCAGCAGACTTTTGAGATTCTCAGCCCCCATCAACAAATATCCATACTAGATAGGAGCACTTCTCTTTCCTCCTTGGGACAAGGCTGTGGTTTACCTCAGAATTCGCCTAGCTGGCTCTATTTAGAACAAGATATAATTCGTCTGAGAGAATACACCTCTCAGAAACAGACAAGGATTCAATATCTTTCTGGCTAAAGAAAATCTATCACTCTATTCATGTAATCACCTAGTTCTTTAACTATAGAGCTATTCAAAGTTATGAAACATGCAAATTGCACCAGCAACACAAACCAGTCAAATTCATCTAAGCAAATTGTGTTCTGCTAGGGATATTGATAGACTTGGATACTAAGTAAAAGGACTCATTAATCTTCATTACTGGCTGTCATAAATATCATTAGGGTTCACTTAAATCACCTGATTTTTTTTTCATTTGAAATTAGATGTAGTTTCAGCAGTCAGTAGATACAGGTCATTCTTTTTTCTTCCCCACTTTTTTTTTTCCTCTTTTCCTCCATTTTCCCACCTCTGTGTCTGTAAAAACCAATAGGAATGTCAGCTTAACAGAACAACTGAGGAATCTTTATGCACCTGCTCCCTGAAACAGAATCTTCACTCATTAGCAGTAAGAGACAGAGAAAACTGGTGAGGGAATGCATGAGTGACCATTGTCACGTTTCAGTCTTGAAGTATTCTGGTATGTTTCAGGAAGGAGTTTTCTAGGATCAGGCTTAGAATCATGGAAATTAACAAATAAAAATAAAAATTGCTTAACAAAACTCTTCTACTTACTTCTTTTATTATTATGCTCTGCATACATCTCACCTTTCCTCTTCATTATATTATTCTACATACAAACCATTCCTCTCTAAAGCAATCTTATCTGTATTGACTCAGATGCTTTTGTTCAGCAGTATGTACCCAGATACAGTCTTTAAAGATGCAGGATTTCTCCCAATGATTTCCCTGTACTGACTCTTGTTTAGTAAACAAATAAAAAAGTGTTTGCAATCCTCATTGAACTTTGCTTTGTGCTGCTTCCAATTGCAGTCCTGACTGCAGAAATGGATGATTATTCCACACTTGTAAAGCAGAACCTCTGTGCATTCTGTGTTATTGAAGAAAGGTTGGCTTTTTCAGCTGTTTGCTGTTTGTATTTATTTCTAGTCATTTAAAAAGAAGTATTCCCATTAAACTTGAAATAGAGTTGAATTGCATCTACTCTGCTAACAAATTTCAGGAAAATGTTTTTAAGTCTTAAAAAAAAAAGAAAAAGCCCAAAAAAACAAACACATTTGGAATCCAGGCTCTTGGCATGTATTTTATGGTAAAACCTTCCTTTCCAGAAGAGTTTAGAATTTGAAATGTATTTTGAGAAGTCATTAAAAGACTCTGAAAATACAGGAGTTTGCTAAGAGGAAATTGCGTTGTGTTGCTACGCAAAGATGTTGAATTGAGTACACACCTTGAGTACTGTGTCCAGTTGTGGGATCCTCAATTCAAGAGGGATGTTGAGATACTGGAACGTGTCCAGGGAAGGGTGACAAAGCTGGTGAGGGGCCTGGAGCACAGCTCTGTGAGGAGAGGCTGAGGGAGCTGGGGGTGTGCAGCCTGGAGAAGAGGAGGCTCAGGGGTGACCTCATTACTGTCTACAACTACCTGAAGGGAGGCTGTAGCCAGGTGGGGGTTAGTCTCTTCTGCCAGGTAACCATCAACAGAACAAGGGGACACAGTCTCAAGTTGTGCCAGGAGAGGTCTAGGCTGGATGTTAGGAGGAAGTTGTTGGCAGAGAGAGTGATTGGCATTGGAATGGGCTGCCCAGGGAGGCGGTTGAGTCGCTGTCCCTGGGGGTGTTCAAGAAAAGCCTGGCTGAGGCACTTAGTGCCATGGTCTGGTTGACTGGACAGGGCTGGGTGCTAGGTTGGACTGGATGATCTTGGAGGTCTCTTCCAACCTGGCTGATTCTATTCTATTCTAATTTTGATTTTGGAGGCAGGTGTGCAAAGCTGGTGAAATATGATAGTCCTGTTGCTTCTGATGGATTCCATCTAGGCCACTGCAGTTAGGCGAGAGAAGGAATAATATCATCTAATGATTGCAAAGGATAAATAGCAGAAGTGCTAGGAAGAAAATGAAGAGTAGTTCATATATGTATGTATGGAGACATGAAACTATTCATGACAGGGACCTGCTAGAAAGAGTCCAGCAGAGAGCTGCAAGGATGACTGAGGGACATAAGCAACTCCTCTATGACTGAGAAACCTGGGGCTGTTTAGTCTTGAGAAGACTGAGAGGACATCTCATCAATGTGTACAAATATCTGAGGGGTGTGTGTCAAGTGGATGGGGTCAATCTCTTTTCAGCGGTCAGCAGCATTAAGACAAGGAGTAACAGCTACAAACTGGAACGTAGAAGGTTTCGCCTCAACATGAGAAGAAACTTCTTTACAGTGAGGGTGATGCAGCCCTGGAACAGGCTGACCAGAGAGGTTGTGGAGTCTCCTTCTCTGGAGACTTTCCAAACCCACCTAGATGCATTCCTGTGTAAACTACCCTGGGTGATCCTGCTTGGTGGGGGGTGTAGGAAGGAGGTTGGCCTCAATGACCTCTGGAGGTACCTTCCAACCTCTATGGTTCTGTGATTCTGTGATGTATTTTGACAAAGGATAAAGCCTCCCTGAATGTAACACTCAGATAATGAGACTTGCCCAGATCTAACTGATTGTGTGAGAGTTTTGTGCATTGGAAAGGAAAAGACATAGACAAACACAAACTTTATTATTGTCATAGAGTGAGACCTGTTCAAGAACACTGCTCAGTTAAAAGATGTCTTAACACTTTGATTTGGGCTTGTATCTATTAATCTAATCACTGCTAAAATACAAATATTCTAGTGTTTTAGAAGAGTACCAATCTTTAACACAAAGAATATTTCAATCTTCTTGTAATTTTAATAACTGTGTTTGATGTTTTCCATTGCACATTTTAGTGCCTCTTCAATATTTTTTTTTTTATTTATGCATTATTAAGGTTATTAAACAATCTGGATGCTTCCATTTTGACTTTTGGAAGCTTTGTCTGTGAACTTTTGTTGTTGATATTTTTTTGTTTGTTTGGTGGGTTTTTTTGTTTGTGGTTTGATTGGTTTGGTTTGGTTTTGGGTGTTTTTTTTTGTTTGGTTGTGGTTTTCTGTTGTTGTTTTGGTTTTCTTGTTTTGTTGGGGTTTTATTTGTTTGTTTTGAACGTGTATAACTGAAAGCTTTGGTGTAATTGCAGCCTAATGTTGTGTCATAGTATCTGTGAGACTTCAGTTCTTCAGTTGTTTCTCTCATGCTGTCCAAAACTAGCTATAAGAAGTCTTAGCTCATACTGAGATTTAACAACTTTATATTGTATCCTAAGAGAGAAAGGGTTTGTTTTTTTTTAATCTCATTGAGTGAAGGAGGTGTCTAAATTTTGGCACTAATGGCTTTGATGATAGTTTAAAAGATCAGACTCTGAAAAGTGCACTAGAAAATACAGACCAAAGGATTGCTGTAATGCTGAACCTGAGAAATGTAATGTACCTATTTTGTTCACAAATGAAAATTTTAGTATTGAAAATTTGAGTAATTGATGTATGTACTGGAATTTAGGGTAAAAGCACCCTCAGCTAAAAAGCAGCTTATAGTAATATGTTGGCTATAGATGAAGGCAATCATAGAATCAACCAGATTGCAAGAGACCTCCAAGATCATCCAGTCCAACCTAGCACCCAGCCCTATCCAGTCAACCAGACCATGGCACTAAGTGCCTCATCCAGGCTTTTCTTGAACACCTCCAGGGACAGCGACTCCACCACCTCCCTGGGCAGCCCATTCCAATGCCAATCTCTCTCTCTCTGTGAGGAGCTTCCTCCTAACATCCAGCCTATACTGCCCCTAGCACAACTTGAGACTGTGTCCCCTTGTTGGGATTATAAACAATTTTCACTCAGACCACTTTGATTAAAGCAGAACAACTAACATGAATTAAGAATGAACTTCTACAGCTTTCTAATATTTCAGTGCATAATTATAACACTTATTAATTAGTATGAAGAAAATATGGTATCTTGAAGAAGAAAATTTAAAAAAAACCCAACAAATAACATCCATATCATGTTTAGAATGCATTCTCTATCATTTCTTTGTTTTCAGTGGGCTGCCCAGGGAGGTGGTGGAGTCACCGTCCCTGGAAGTGTTCAGGAAAAGCCTGGATGAGGCACTTAGTGCCATGGTCTGGTTGACTGGATAGGGCTGGGTGCTAGGTTGGAGTGGATGATCTTGGAGGTCTCTTCCAACCTGCTTGATTCTATAATTCTATGATTCTCTATTCTGCTAAAAATAAAATGGCAGTTATGCAAGATGTGATTTCTCCCCAAACATGATATTCTTATTAGATCTTGAAATATTTAACTTTGAAAAATTCCCTAAGTTTTGGTTTCACATTTCAGCTGCAGACACAGGCAAACTGACAGCATATTTGTTGCCAGGCTGGAAACAGACAAATGGTTGAATTTACTTTGGGGATTATACTGTAGTCCTGTTTCCTCTATTTACTGAACCAGGGCATTGTGGCAGAGGGGCCACACTTCTGCTTCTTTTTTTCTTTTTTCCCTTTTACAGATTTTTACCTTTTGATAATTGATAAAATTGATAAATGATAAATGTGAAGGTTTGTTTTTTTTTAATGTTTCATAAATTGGTTCTATTAATTTACACTAAGAGTTGTTTTGGTTTTGCCTATTAGTGACAAAAAAAAAGTATTAATTGTTCAAGTATTAATTTCATCCATATGATCCAGTAAGCTGAAGTGATAATTTGTTTCAGATGAATGAACTGATGAATCATCTGATTTAAAGACTAATGTTTACTAGTAGGATAATAAAAGATAATTATTATACTCAGAAAGCTGTTGTACTTCTAATTAGTAACTCTAAACTAGCTGATAGGTGATTGAAGAGCCAAACAGCTTTTTCAAAATGACTTTTCCATTAGGTTTAGAATCCTTATTGCTTGAATAATAAGATGGCTTAAATGAAATGTGGTATCTTAATAAGATTTTTTTCCTCAATTGTGCCTCAAATAACATCATATTATTATTGAGTTCTGTTATTATTGTGGTTATTATTATTCCAGAGTTAAAGTTGTTTATTTCTGCTGTTATGTGTATGTGTTATTACTTAAGGAATTAGTGTCCCTGTGGTCCCTACAAAAACATTAGAGAAAGACCTGGCTTCCTCATTCTTCTAGTGTTTCTATCACCCATCTCCTGTTCCCAAACACTTTCTTATTGGCTTTCCATGCATTCAGATAAGCAGTTTCTTTGCTCAAACATGACCAGATGTAACACTTCCTATCTCCTCCTTTCTCTTCTAGTCTAGGAGTACAGGATATAGTAACAAGAAAGAAGAGCAGCATGTTTTCAGTCAACACTTTCTTTATAGAAGAAAAACAATGTTAAGAACAGCAGTTTACAGCTCAGACCTTGGTCTGTGCACTCCTGCTTTTTTTGTCTCTGAGAATGGAGCAGAGACTTCCTTCTCCTTTATGTGGGGGAGGAGAAAAGCACATCAGAGTTTTAAGAACCAGAACTCTTTTTTTCCTCTTCCTCACCTGTTCCTTGTTTGAAGGGAGAATCTTTCATTCTTTCTTTTCCTCTATTCTTACAGAATCATAGTATCATAGAATATAGAATCATAGAATGGTTTAGGTTGGAAGGGACCTCAAGGATCATCCAGCTCCAACCCCCTGCCATAGGCAGGGACACCTCCCACTAGAGCAAGTTGCTCAAGGCCTCATCCAGCCTGGCTTTAAACACCTCCAGGGAGGAAGCATCCACAGCCTCCCTGGGCAACCTGTGCCAGTGTCTTACCACCCTCACTGTAAAGAANGTTGGGGACTCCAGAAATGCACACAGTATTCCAGGTGGGGCAGGTGGTATCACCTGAGATACCAACAGCCAAGACCACCACTGGAACATTGATAGGTTGCAATGAAAGGCAGATAGTTCAGTAAAGATTTTCTTCCACAGACTAAAATAGAAAATATATATAATTACCTAATTATATTTGTCTGTGTAATATATATATATATATGTTCTCCTGTTACACTTTGACAGCATTAGTATCTTTCAGATTTTTCATGTTTGGTCTTTTTTTGTATCTGATTATTTTTTTTAACACTATTGTAACACCTCCATTCAGTTTCATTTGCTCAGTCACTCTTAATAATTATCTGTTGCAAATAAGCAGGTCTCTACCCTGACATATACGAGCAAGAATACCTCTTCTAGTGGTTTACACATAAACTCGCCACCAGCCTTACTTTGATGTCTAGTCTGCAGTGCTCCTAAGAGGCTTACATTGTTAGAATTAATTTCTACTGCCTCCAAGTTCAAGAACAGCAGACAGCTCTTTTATTTTGGTACATACTTTGAAATGAAATGGAATTTACCCAACAGGATACTACTCCTAGGGCCTCCACTTTCTGTTCACAAACAATTAATATTTTTTTCATGTCGTAGCATATGCTAAAAAATGTCAACCATTACAGTGAAATCTAACAGATATCACTACAGATTACTGCTACAGATTCAGAGTAGACTGAATGTTTTAACAGTAACTGGCAGAGAACCAAATGTTTGGAAATGTAAGAGGAGAAATACTGGAAAAATGTCACTTCTGTTACTATTTTCATTTTAAAACTAAATGCTAGCTCAGAGACACTCATTTATTGCTATTTCAAAATGAAGTATTCCACTGAACAGTGCAAGAATAAATCCTCTGGTTTGTTTTTATGTGAGCTGTTTCTTTTTTAAGTTTCCTTACTGAAAGCAATATTTCTATATGCATGAATTCTGTAAGAACATCTCTTTAGGATGCCATCTTTCAGCTTAATAGTTGAAGCAAATTGAAGATGAAGAGCATTTTATATTTAAACATGTACTGAAACTAACTGTTCTGTCATTCAATGCCTAAAGTAAATACAAGACCCTAAGGAGGACCAAATTCCTAAATGCCTTCTTTGCCTCAGTCTGTACTGGTAAGCTAGTCTTAAAGCAATCCCAGACCCCTGATACCAGGATAAAAGTATAGAACAGATAGGACTTCAAACAGGGCAGGTGAGGGAACGCTTGAAGAAACCTATGGGACACAATGGAATGCATCCCTGAGTGCCAAAGGAGGTCAGTTAGATTTGAATGGTTTCCAAGGGCTGGAAGAAGACAGATGTCACTCATATTGTCAAAGGCAAGAAGAAGGATCTGGGGAACTATAGACTGGTTGGCCTCACCTCTGTACCTGGAAATATGATAGACCAAATAGTCCTGGTCACCATCTCCAAATACATTGAGAGAAAAATAATTGAAAGTAGTCACCACTGACCTACAAAAGGCAAGTCAGTCCTGACAGACTTGAGAGCCCTCTACAATATGACTAGCTTGATGGCTGAGTGGAGAGAACTGGATGTTATTTAGCTTGACTTTAGCAAGCCTTTCAGCAGTCTCCCATAACAACCTCAGTGACAGACCGACAAAGTACCAACTAGAAAAGCAGACGGTGAGATGAGCTGAGAGCTGGATGAACTGCCAAGTTGAAAGGATTGTGGTCAGCAGCATGAAGGACAGCTGGCAGTCAGTCAGTAATGCTGTATCCCAGGGATCAGTACTGCAGCCAGCACTTCATAAATTACCTACACGATGGGACAGAGTGCACTCTTATTAAGTGTGCAGATGATAAAAGCCTGGGTGAGTGTTTGATACACCATATGGTTGTGCTACCATTCATGGGGACCTCAAAAAGTAAGAGAAATGACAGCTATGATGCTCATGAAGTTTAACAAAAGGACATAAATATTCTGCAGCCAAGGAATACATACTGAGGCCTTCTAGCTGAAAAGCAGGTTTGCAGAAAAGGTCTTTGGGGGTCCTGGTAGGTGCCAAGTTGAACATGAGCCGGCAACGTGCCCTTGTGGCAAAGAATGTCACTGGCTTCCTGGGATGCATTCAGCAGAGTATTGCCAACGTCTTGAGAGATGTGATCCTTCTATTCAGCACTGTTGAGATGCATTTAGGGTGGCACATTCAGTGCTGATCTGACATAGCCTGAGCGATCTGCTCTAAATAACTATTCTCTGAGCGAGTGGACTGGACTAGATGACCTCTAGGGAATTCTGGCCTCAGTTATCATTGGGTTTTGTGGTTGAAATGATACCAAGAATATTGTTCATTAACCTAATAAGAGCTAAATTATAGCAGATTTTTTTTCTTTATTTTTTTTACAATTCTCTGCATGTTTATTTCTTTCTAAAATTAACCCAAAAATTTCTTTGATGATTTTTTTTTTACCCAGTCAACTACATTGTGCCAATTCCATCTGTTGTTAGATGCTTTCCAAACTCACTCTCAAGTATCCAGATGTTATAGGAACGAGGGCCGTGGAAGAATCTAGATGTTTAGAGGCATGGGAAGTTCTCTTCTCTAGCTCTTGCCTGGTTAAAAGGAACTATGCATGTATTGATGTATTTTGAATGAATGGATTTCCTCAATTTCCTAAATAAATGATAGTATGAATGTTATGGTTAGCGTGGAACATTGACAGAAACAACAATTTAAAAACACAGAAGAAGAAAAGTATAAAAATCATAGAATTTTGGTGGTGGTGGTTGACTGGTTTTAATAAATAACTAAATTCTTGTAACTATAAAAATTCCAAGGGAAAAGCCCCTTTCTACCAAAATATACCAGATAAAGATGTTATAGAACATATGAAAAACATATATTATGTAGTAGCAACACCTGGGAATGTTTATCCCCAAATATCTAACCTGGATAATGAGCCTGTGTGATCTGCACTAGATTATGGTCTTGTCCTGGCAGGGTATTTGGACTTATAGAATCATAGAATCAACCAGGTTGGAAGAGACATCCAAGATCATTCAGTCCAACCTAGCACCTAGCCCTGTCCAATCAACTAGACCATGGCATTAAGTGCCTCATCCAGGCTTTTCTTGAACGTCTCCAGGGATGGGAACTCCACCACCTCCCTGTCCCTCCCAACCACTACCATCCTGTGATCCTGTGAACCAGAATTGCTTCTGTTTTCTCTCTACAGATCTTCCAGTACCTGGAAATACTTAACTATTTCCACATTTTACTTTTCTCTTCTTTAAGCCATTCCCCCCTCCATTACTAGTAATGGTGGTTAGGATGCTCTAGTGGGAGGTGTCTCTGCCTATGGCATGGGGTTGGAGCTGGATGATCCTTGAGGTCCCTTCCAACCTAAACCATTCTATGATTCTGTGTAGTCATTTTGTGGGTATTAGGATTAGAATTAATCTTAGAAAAATCTGTTTTCTTTTCTCTGCTTACTAATACTGAAAATGCAAACACCCGGGATTTGAGCATGCTGCGGAGACTTTTTGAACTTCAGCACAAAATTATCTTGCTTTAATTGAGTTGTTCTAATAGGATGACTTGAAAAAGATAGGAACTTTTATGATTCTGTGTAGGTATTCTGAGAAGTGTTTGTTGCTTTGAATAAGCTTTTTAATTCACAGATGTAAGTGCACACCGAATGTTAATGTTCTTAAGAAAAAAAGAAGCATTCCAAAATTAAGTGAAGCTTTCAGAGGCTTATCAATAAAATTAATGAATAAATCACAATGCCATAACAATGTGCCTACAATTATAGAAGAGGGTACTGCACTGAGAATACAGATGTGTGTCAGGTTGGGAAGAACAGAGAATTTTAAAGTATACTCCAAAGCCTTTATTTTGTCCCCTCATTACTAGAATCCTGATGTATGGTTTGTGTACATTCACTGCCTCTTTTATACACATAAAATGACATGGGTATCCATCTACTGCTGTAATAGTATGAAAAAAAACTATTTAAAAGCCAGAAATGCTGGTTAAGTGATTAAAAAATCCATGGATAAACATTTTGTTTATTTAAATATGTTTTAAACAACATATTAATGTGTATTAATTTATTTTTCCTTTTTTCTTTTTTTTTAATTTTCTTTTTCTTTTTCNTTTCCTTTTTCCTTTTCCTTTTTTTCCTTTTCATTTTTTTCTTTTTTTTCTTTCCCTTTTCCTTTTTTTCTTTTCCTTTTTTTTCTTTTCCTTTTTCCCCCTTTTCCTTTTTTCCCTTTTCCTTTTTTTCTTTTCCTTTTTTTCCCTTTTCCTTTTTTTCTTTTCCTTTTTTTCCCTTTTCCTTTTTTCCCTCTTCCTTTTTCCTTTCTTTTTCTTTTTTTCTTTCCCTTTTTCTATTTTTCTTTCTTTTCCCTTTTCCTTTTTTTCTTTTTTTCCCTTTTCCTTTTTTCCCTTTTTCCTTTTTCCTTTTTTTCTTTTTTTTCTTTCCCTTTTTCTATTTCTTTTTCTTTCTTTTCCTTTTCTTTTTTCTTTCTTTCCCTTTTTCCTTTGTCTTTTTCTTTCCCTTTTCCTTTTTCCTTTTCATTCCCTTTTCCTTTTTCCTTTGCCTTTTTACTTTTATTAATTTTTTTCCTTTGCTTTTTGTTTCTTTTATTTTATTTCCCTTATTGTTTTTCCTCCTTCCCATTTGATCAGTTGTTTTTGGCCAGTTTGTATTTTTCCAGACATCACTACATGATGTAGTTGAAGTATATGATGGCCCAACTCTGCAGTCATCTTTATTATCCTCTCTCTCAGGATCTCATTCAGGTATCCTCTACTAGAACTGTAATTAAGCTGTTCTTTATTTTGTATGAATCTGGGAAGATAGCATGGTCATATAAGTTGTCATATTTTCTTTAAGTTAATTTAGGACAATATATGAAAGAGTGATTTGAGGTAAAAGCCTAACCACTCAAAATGCTTTGCATTAATGAATAAAGGGAAGTAAAATCAAATCTAATTAATTTTTCACACTTAGTTTTAGGCTCCTTATTCTGTGCCTTTATGACATTTACCTAGTGACAATCTGTGACAATCTGAAATGGGCATTACATTTTTTGAAGGGAAAGCAGTGTATATTTGCATCAAAGTGATTTATACACATGGTATGTATTGTGTGCAGATTGATTCAATTAAAAGAGATACGGAGTTTTTGAGTGCGTTTTGGTTAAAGGGAATAAACCAACAAATATTCCTATTAACTGATTGTAGTCCTTTTCTAGAATGACATAGTGCTGCCAACATAAGATGTCAAAATTGCACATATCTTGCAAACTATACTGAAGCAGAACAGGGGTTTGGGTGGGTAATTTCTAGCTAAGAAGATGTAGGCAGTTAAAGTTTTAGTGAAAAGTGGTTATGATAGCTTTGTGTTTTCTTCGTTTGAGTAGGTGAATCCCTTCCATTGAGCTCAGGTAACCAGATTACCATTAGGTTTACTTCAGTTGGACCAATAACAGCCAAAGGATTTCATTTTGTTTATCAAGGTAAGGCAACCTGGAAAAATGTCAGCATTTATCATTTTTGTCACAAAATGTAAATCATCAGTGGGGAACAGACTGGCAGCGTAGAGGAAAGTAGTAGCCTGTTAGCAGTATAATGTTTCATTATTTCTGCATGTTTTGATAAATCACAGAACCACAGAAACTTCCAGGTTGGAGAAGACCCTCAGGATCACCAAGTCCAACCTGTACTACTCTACAAGATTCACCTTAAACCCTATCCTTGAGCGCCACACCCAAATGAACATTAAACACAGGGTTGGTGACTCCACCACCTCCCTGGGCAGCTCATTCCAGTGCCTGACTACTCGCTCCATGAAAAACTTTTTCCTAATGTCCAATCTAAACTTACCCAGTCTCAGCTTGAGGCCATTCTGCCTTGTTCTGTCTCCAATTACTTGTGAGAAGAGACTATCTTCAGCTTCTCCACAGTGTCCCTTCAGGCAGTTGTAGACAGCAATGAGATCTAAATGTTTACTATCATTCTCTTTTATCTGTATTTTAAAGCTTACCTCAAATATTAAGAAAGCATAGGAGAGGGTCCAAATTTAAGAAGATATTTACACAAAATGACTATTTCTGTTCACTAATCTGGTTGACTAATGTTAGATCCATCTGCCTGCTCTGATGGGTTTCCTTCTCAATTTAAAAATCAAAAACTCTAAATGTCATTAGAATCATAGAATCAGACAGCTTGGAAGAGAACTCCAAGACCATCCAGTCCAACCTAGCACCCAGCCCTATCCAATCAACTAGACCATGGCACTAAGTGCCTCATCCAGGCTTTGCTTGAACACTTCCAGGGACGGTGACTCCACCACCTCCCTGGGCAGCCCATTCCCATTAGCTGTAGGTGAATCAGTATTCTTACTATTATTAAGATGCTTCTCTTGGTTTACATTATTTGCTTTACTGTAGATAAGATGCAGAAATGGTTACATAACAGTACATGCAACTGCAATTTGTTCTTTCAGTAAATGTAAATCCTGGTCTGACAGACAGAATAAATATTTAGAAATCCCCAGAAATAAATGTAAATATCTATCTGACACAGAAATGTTATTTCAAATCCATTTATTAGCTGAATACTTCATAGTAATATTCTTCTTCAGTGCTATTTTAGAGAGATTTTACTGTGAATTTCATGTGTTACTTTTCATATTGGCACAGATATCAGTGGTATGCTTTTCTAAATAGTAACAGAGACATCAAAATGCCCAACTTGTATTCTGGAGATTTATCTGAGGATTATGAAAATATTCTTAACCAGCTAATAACTGAATGTTTCTTGTAGCCATTCTGTATGTTTCTGGTTTAAAATTTGTATTTGCCAAATCTAAAAGTAAGAATCTACAATTGTTTGTATCTTTGTAGCTGTTCCAAGAACGAGTGCAACACAGTGCAGCTCTGTGCCTGAACCAAGATTCGGAAAAAGGATTGGAAATGAATTTGCAGTTGGGTCACTGGTTCTCTTTGAGTGCAATCCAGGCTATATCCTCCACGGGTCAACAGCAATTAGATGTGATACAGTACCAAATGCATTGGCACAATGGAATGATTCGCTCCCTACATGTGTTGGTGAGTTTTTAAGGCTTTGTAATAGAACTAATGACTGCCTAAAATGTAACTATTCCGTTTAGCTGAATGTTTTCCTTCTTTGTCACCTAGAAAGAATTTTATCCTTACTTACTTTTATTCACTCTCTTCATTGTTCAAGGTTAAGATTTTACTCCCCTTTCTATTCTAACCTTGCTGTGGCATTTCACAAGTTTTATGAACATACACTGCTGCTATAAATTTTACATCCCTGTCTGTCTCTTAATCAAGATTCAGAAATACCATTTTATGTCCTGACTGCTTGCAAGACTCTGCTCTCAACTTGTATACCTCCAGCAAGATATTGCAAGCTATTGAAACAACATTTAGAATGTAGAATTTTGTGTGCTGATGCCTCAATACTTATCATAAAAAGTAATTATTTCAGATCAGAAAAATATATTTTATCAAGTTATAGCCATACAAAATTAACTTATCAACATTAAGTTCTTAAATTGCTGTGTATCCACTGACAATTATAAAGCAGCTTTGCACCAAGTAGTGATTGTGCTGAAAAGCCCCATGGTAAAGAGTTCAAATTGTAATGGAGCATTTCTCCATAGGTTTATGTCAAGGACAAATATGAGACATTTACATATTAAGTTTTATTAGAGTTTGGCTTGCTTATTTATACAGAAGAGAAAATGAGTTAGTTGTGAATGGAATTTGTTATCAGCTGCACAGATGCTTTTGCAACGTGGTCAAGCTTTTCCATGTGTAACAACTGTTGCAGTACAGACTGCATTATGCATTATTTTTTTGCATGCCTTGAAAAATAACCATTTAGAGGATGAAAACATCAGAAGAACTCCATTTCCAACCAAAACAGCAAATATATGTATGGGTTAGTTACTTTTCTTAACAGAGCACAGATCTTTCATATAAATTACCTTAACCCCTTGCAAACCCATATCATGATATTGACTCTCTTACTGAGAAGTAGATAAGCAATGGTTTAGAGAGATGGGCAAAAGGAAAACAGGAGACATTTCTAATTAGTTTGATTTTGAATCTAATTTTGACACCCTACCCTAGATCAGGCTGGCCACAGCCTCATCCAGCCTGGCCTTAAACGCTTCCAGGGATGGGGCCTCAACCACCTCCCTGGGCAACCCATTCCAGGCTCTCATCACTTTTGTGCTCAAGAACTTCCTCCTCACGTCCAGCCTGAACCTACCCATCTCCTGTCACCCCCCGATAGCCTAAAAAGTCCTTCCCCAGCTTTTTTGTAGGCTCTTTTCAGATACTGAAAGGCCACAATAAGATCACCTGGGAGCCTGCTCTTCTCCAGACTCAACAGCCCCAACTCTTTCAGTCTGTCCTCACAGCAGAGGTTCTGCAGCCCTCTGAGCATCTTCACAGCCCTTCTCTAGACACGCTCCAGCATGTCCACATCCTCCTTGTAATGGGGGCTCCAGAACTGCATGCAGTACTCCAGGTGGCGTCTCACCAGAGCAGAGTAGAGGGGGAGAATCACCTCCAGATTCCCTTGTGTTTCTGATATAACAACAAAGTGTTGAAATAATTATTTTGGCCATTGATCACAATATCTTACAGACACTATCTGATTTAGTCTGTGGAAGAGAAAGGTATCTGTCTCTAGGCAAGTTGAACTAAGAAAGGGTTAGAGATCACCTTATGTGTGAAAATCACTATGGCAATAAAGCTGATAAAATACATAAGGTGAAAATTGCATTGAACTAAATCAGTTCAATAATTGAAATGGTAGACAGGACTGTATTATATTAACTCAAGTGAATGCCTGAATCTTTCCCTACAGATAGCAGACATCAATCATTCTGTCTGTTCATCCTTTTATGACTAATTATTTAAACCCTTTAAACGACACTGACCTTTAGTTTATCTATGTAGTTCCAAATAGATTCTATAAATTATATGCCTCAAAAATGTAGCTACAACATTCATAATTAAGATAAGTTGCACTCTCCAAATCCTCTAAATTATTTTCTAACTCCTCTTTTACAGATCTAATGAAATCTTTTCTGAACTTTGTAGTGTTGCAAAGAAGTGATATATTTGCTTCTAATGGTTTTGATAAACCATCTCATCAATCTTTTTCTTCAGCCTCTTAAATACCACCAGAATGTCTGTAGCTAAATTAAGATGTAATATGCTTTGTCCCTGTTAGAACTTCTAATGATCTAGATGAGATACATCCAAGTTGAACATCAAGAAAGGAAACTTGATGGCACTGGAATTCTCTGTCCTATTTAATGAATAACATTTTTATTAATCCACAGGCATGGTTCTGATGAGTGCAGGCTTGCAACCATTTATCAATTTCTTTATTAATGTGATAAATCCATAGTCTGTAATGAGATAAATCACACAAGCAAAGAGAAGAGTCAGGGAACTGAGACTGGCACTATTAATTATTTAGACAACAACAAAAGAGCAATATTAAAAATAATAGATCCTTTTTTATGACATTTTTATCTTTTGTACTAAAATAATACATAACTGTTCAAACTTCAGTCTTAAGTTCTGAAATAATGCTTATTTTTGTAAGATTATTAGAACACAATGGATTGGGTTTCACTTTGCTGGAGGACAAATAAATAAGAGGAATGGGAGCAAGGGGGCTGGTGAAAGGCCTGGAATACAAACCCTATGAGGAGAGGCTGAGGGAGCTGGAGTTGTTTAGCCTGGAGAAGAGGAGGCTCAGGGGTGACCTCATTGCTCTCTACAACTACCTGAAGGGAGGTTGTAGCCAGGTGGGGGTTGGTCTCTTCTTCCAGGCAACCAGCAATAAAACAAGGGGACACAGTCTCAAGTTGTGCTGGGGGAGGTATAGGCTGGATGTTAGGAGGAAGTTGTTGCCAGAAAGAGTGATTGGCATTGGAATGGGCTGCCCAGGGAGATGGCGGAGTCACCGTCCCTGGAGATGTTAAAGAGAAGACTGCATGAGGCATTTATTGCCATGGTCTGGTTGACTGGATAGGGCTGGGTGCCAGGTTGGCCTGGGTGATCTTGGAGGTCTCTTCCAACCTGGTTGATTCTGTGATTCTATGATTCTATTCTGTCAGGTAGAAAAACTACATTATTCCAATTTTCTTTGTTTGTTTGTTTTTGGGGGGGGGGTTTGGCCATTATTGAATGGGTTTTGAGATATAAAAAATTATTTACCTGAGATGAACATATTTTTTGTAATGTAGCATAAATTTACAAATTTTTCCAGTCATGATGTGCTTAACATGGTCTAAGCTTCTGTAGTAACTTTTCTCACCTCCGAAGCTCCCTAATTCTTGTCTTACCTTATGCATTTTTCTTCAGTGCCCTGTGGTGGAATTTTAACAAAGCGCAAAGGGACCATTTTGTCTCCTGGCTACCCCGAACCTTATGACAACAATCTGAATTGTGTATGGAAAATTACAGTACCTGAGGGAGCTGGGATTCAAGTAAGTATACTTGCTGTTTGCTTGTTATCATGTTTAAGACTCTTTTCCTGATTCAAAAGCATGATATATTAAAAAAGAAATCATTGCTATATTTTTCTATCTCAGTAATGATTCTCACAATGGAATTTATTGCCCATTTTCTTATTCACTACGTTGTTAAAAGTTATAAGAGTAGCACAAATCTTAAAAAATAATGTTTGTAACTTTTTCTCCCAAAATGTATGGGTCTCCTCTAAGAGGGTGAAATAAAGTCTGTTGCTTCCATAAACTACTTTATATTATATCTTTCTAGAAACTCTGTTATCCATAGTTACATTTCAAACTTGATGTTATAACTTTCTAGAAGTGACTAATTTTGTCCTAATTTTTGTCTGTATGTGTCCTACACATATAGATGAAATACATACTGTACAGTACACCTCTTATTGCATTGGCCATATTTTCAAGATAATGGCAGAGGGTCGCAGGGTGTGGGGCTGCAGATATAAGAAGAGACAAGTGGCTGTGCTGAAAACAGAGGATTCCAGCTGGTTCCAACAAGTGCAAACAGCCCAGCACAGAAACTCTCTTATCCATAGTTACATTTCAGTATGTTTCAACGTGAGATGGGAATTGGTCCTTTCAAATACCATCAGAATTCTTTTTGTTGATAGGTGCAAGTGGTGAGTTTTGCCACGGAACACAACTGGGATTCCTTGGACTTCTACGATGGTGCTGACAACAATGCTCCACGGCTTGGGAGTTATTCAGGTAATTGAGAGGATTTTGCAATAAGTGTTTCACAGATTTGGCTTTGTTTATTGTAAACACACAGCTCTTTCTAGTTCTAAGTGTGTGTGCATGTGTGTATCTTTGTTTGCCTGTAATCAATACCAGGTAATAGTCTTTCTGTTTTAATCAGCAGTCTACTGGAAGACTTTCGTAAAGTTATCTCGTATAGGCAGTCCGTCTCCCCTGTTCTGGCAAGGGGCTTGGACTAGATGATCTTTCAAGGTCCTTTCCAACCTCTGACATTCTTTGTGATTCTGTGTGTATGTGAATATTTGAAAATGTTAGAAACAGAACACTCAGAGGTTCTCCAACTAGGTGTCTATTAATCTCACTTTTTTGCCAACTCTTATAGGAGGGTCCAAAAATACAAAACTCTAAATGTGATGGCTGCTGAAACTGTACATGACTGGAGAATCTTTCATTATCTTTATGTTAAATAAATAAGACAGTTGTGTTTGCCTTTATTCATTTATTCATGTATATGGGATGAGATCATAGATGATAAGGTTGTTGTCTGGTGCTGAAACACAAGTAAATCACATTTCAACAAATAGCCCTGCAAAATATATTCACTGCTGATTGATATCTTTGACTATTACATTTTAAACTATTCCAGTTAAAGGATTTATTGCTGCTTTTGTTAAAAAGCTACTGAATATTTCTCTTTTTTGTGTATGAAAGCATGCAGCATAAATTTATACTAGACCTTGCTTCACTAAGTGTCTACAGTTCATGCCTCTGATATTGTGGTGCACATGTAATGTAAATGTGTGCATGTAGTGCATTTATGCAAATGCATACATGTAATGCACATGAAAATGTAACAAACATTTATAGGGACAGATATTTGATAGCATCCATGATGATAAAACATGGTGGAATAAGTTATGCAACTTTTCTCTCTCCCCCTCTGTGATGGGTTGGGTGTCCTCCGCCCCGCCACACTTTAGAAATCACCCAAACTAGATTCAGCCAGCTCTGGAAATATGAATGAAGCTTATATTTACAGCTAGCACAATGTACAAGCAGATATTTACAGTGTATACAGTTATACACAGAAATATACAAGGTAAAAGGTCATACAGAAACACAACTCCCCTCCCAGAAACCTGAGTCCTCAGGAGGGGCTCTCAACCACCCCCCACCATCCCCCCTCCCATTTCAACCTTACCCCAGTCCCAAGGAAGAATGGAGGTTCGGCCAGGGGGATTAAGAACCAAGGTGAATCAGACAAAGCAAATGGAGGGTGAGGTAAGAGAATGAGATGGAGTTCAGCCAGTAGCCCAGAGCTCCCCAGCAGGTGAAGTGACTAGAGCAAAGCCCAGAACGAAGTCAAGAGTGAAGTGACTTTATCTAAGTTTTGCTTTTTATTCTAATACATCTCAGCGAGACTATGAGGGAAGTAGACATCACCATTGCTTCCATTTCACAGCCTATGATCTCACCAAAACATTCTAGCTAGCTTCAAACTGGCACACCCTCTCATCTTCTCTCCTCTCACTTCCTCTCTATCTTTTTTGTTCTCTTTATGTATGTGTTTAGGTCAGTTTCTATGCATTTCAATAATATTTCTCTTTCTCTTTTCAGGTACAACCATACCTCCACTTCTCAACAGCACGTCAAATAATCTGTACCTAAATTTTCAGTCTGATATCAGTGTTTCGGCTGCTGGCTTTCATCTTGAGTATACAGGTAATGGAGAAATGTTCTATTAATTACAAGTTCTAGCTGGTTCCAGACATCAGGTCTACCTAAGCTAGATGGAAGAGGAATATTCAATGTTGTTGTGCATAATGAGCTATGTAAGTTTACTTCAAAGTCATAGAATCATAGAATTATAGAATCATAGAACCAGCCAGGTTGGCAGAGACCCCCAAGATCATCCAGTCCAACCTAGCACCCAGCCCTAGCCACTCAACCAGACCATAGCACTAAGTGCCTCATCCAGGCTTTTCTTGAACACCTCCAGGGACAGTGACTCCACCACCTCCCTGGGCAGCCCATTCCAAAGAAAAATCACTCTCTCTGTGAGGAACTTCCTCCTAACATCCAGCCTGTACTTCCCCTGGCACTACTTGAGACTGTGTCCCCTTGTTTTATTGCTGGTTGCCTGGAAGAAGAGACCAACCCCCACCTGTCTACAGCCTCCCTTCAGGTAGTTGTAGACATCAATGAGGTCACCCCTGAGCCTCCTCTTCTCCAGGCTAAACAACCCCAGCTCCCTCAGCCTCTCCTCATAGGGTTTATATTCCAGGCCTTTCACCAGCTTTGTCACCCTTCTCTGGACATGTTCCAGCACCTCAACATCTCTCTTGAATTGAGGAGCCCAGAACTGGACACAGTCCTCAAGGTGTGGCCTGACCAGTGTCGAGCACAGGGGAAGAATGACCTCCCTTGTCCTACTGGTCATCAGTACATAACTCATAAATTCCACGTGAGCAAGATCAGGCTTCCAACCTGAACTGTCTGGACCGGGAAATTTAGTTCCTCTTGCTTTCACTTTTTTTTTTTTCTTTTTTGATCTTTGGAAGGCTTCTCTGACCATACAGCAGCTAAGAGTAAATATAGACATGCTTATATGACAATCTTAATCCCAGAATATAAGATACTAATATAAGTGTTGCAGGCAAAGCAAGTGTGCTGATTTGGGGTATGTAAATTTATCTTTTTGACAATTAAGAATTACTGATTGAAGAAAAATAATAACAGACAAGCCTTTAAGAAAAACTCCTTTGTGTCCCACTGGACACCTCAGCACACACTTTTTTGTCCTTGTCAAATGTTACACTTTGTCCCTCTAGTGAGATAAAGGCAGTGCAGCAAATCGGGTCAGTATTATGTTTCCTTACAGCCCCACTTCTCAGTGCCTGCTTGGGTGGGCAGCTGGGCTGCAGCCCCAGCTTAGCCAAGGGTTTTGGCTGCAGAATCTGCTCAGTAAGGTTTTCCTCTCCACCCTCCTGCAGTGAAGTCTCCTTTCCCCTCCTTCCCTGGCATTTTCTTGTGAATGCATTCACAGGAGCATATCTGACTCTCAACTGTGTTCTGTGCTGGGCTGTTTACACTTGTTGGAGCCAGCTGGAATCCTCTGTTTTCAGCACAGCCACTTGTCTCTTTTTATATCTGCAGCCCCACACCCTGCAACCCTCTGCCATTATCTTCAAAATATGGCCAATGCAATACGATGTGTACTGTACAGTATGTATTTTATCTATATGTGTAGGACACACACAGACAAAAATTAGGACAAAATTAGTTGCTTGGTGAAAATGAGAGACTGAATAAATTGAAAATAGCAGCTGTGCTTCTTAACTAACTGACACAAATGCTCATAGGTTGCTAAGAACACAATAGAATTATTTCAGGTGGTTTTTTTCTTATTGCTGAGTACCTCATCAGCAGAAAAGGCTATAATTATAAACATACTTTCTGTCTAAATAAAATTGCCTTCAGCTGACTGACAGGAGCACTGGCAATCATTAATATTTTGTTGTAGAGTTTATTTATTTCTTTTCCTTCCAGCTGTGCAGTTCCCTATGCTCATATTGGTTTTGGTGTCTGATCTGCATAATTATGTCATGGTTATTTCTTGTCAGTTTTACAGTATGCAGATCTCATGCTCTGCTTGTCTGATTAGCCAGTCAGAGAACACGGCCTCGCAAAATTGCTGCCTGATCGCTTGCCTATAACTAAACATTAATTATAGGTTAGAATGATTCTTTGAAATACAGCTACTGTCTTTGCTGCTAACAACTTTGGAGGGGAGTGTTCTGGTTTAGAGCTTCCCAGAGACTCAAAGCTCAAAAGAACAATATTACATATAAAGAGATCATAGAATTATAGAATGGTTTAGGTTGGAAGGGACCTCAAGGATCATCCAGCTCCAACCCCCTGCCATAGGCAGGGACACCTCCCACTAGAGCAGGCTGCTCAAGGCCTCATCCAGCCTGGCCTTAAACGCCTCCAGGGAGGAAGCATCCACAACCTCCCTGGGCAACCTGTGCCAGTGTCTCACCACCCTCACTGTAAAGAACTTCCTCCTAACATCCAGTCTAAATCTCCCCTCTGCCAGCTCAAACCCATTCCCCCTCGTCCTGACATTCCCAGACCTTGTCAATAGTCCCTCCCCAGCCTTCCTGTAGGCTCCCTTCAGATACTGGAAAGCCACTCTAAGGTCTCCTCGAAGCCTTCTCTTCTCCAGGCTGCAGAGCCCCAACTCTCTCAGCCTGTCCTCATAGCAGAGCTGCTGCAGCCCTCTGAGCATCTTTGTGGCTCTCCTCTGGACTCGCTCCAGCAGTTTCATGTCCCTCTTGTGTTGGGGGCTCCAGAACTGCACACAGTACTCCAGGTGGGGTCTGATGAGAGCCAAGTAAAAGGGGAGAATCACCTCCCTTCCCCTGCTGGCCACACTGCTCTTGATGCAGCCCAGCAAATGGTTGGCTGTCTGGGCTGCATGTGCACACTGCTGGCTCATGTTGAGCTTTTCATCAGAAAAAGGATGCCTCCCCCTCTCCTCTTTGAAAAAAGAATTAAGTAGAAAGAGGAAAAAGGAGTAGAACACCCAAAGAAAACTGATTTTGGAAGTTAAAAATAACTTTAACACTAAATAAAGAGTATTTAAGGTAAGGGAAGTTTACAAAGGTATAAGAGAGGGGAAATAGGTGCAAAATGCACATACAAAACCAGATTGGTGACAATATATGGAGGTCGATTCAGTTGGTAGTTGGTCCACCAGGTGGTTGGCTGGCCACATGGCAAAGCTGTAGCCCGGAGCAGGCAGAGTGTTGCTCATGAGGCGAAGCAGAGCAGAGAATGAAATGGGAACTTTGTCTGCTTTTATAGTGTTGCAGACAGCAAGTGGGAGTGGGCTAGCCTTTGGGCTTACCTTTGCACCTGGGATCAGGTTCTACACCACCCCCCAGGAGGAACTAAGGGGGACCTGGAGTCAGGTTCCAGACCACCTTCCAGACCACCTCCCAGTCCCCTAGAGGCTCAAATTGTCACAGGGAAAAACTGCAGGTTTATTAAAAAGAAAAAACAAAAGAAAAGATAAAATGTGTCTGAATCCAGTGAAAATGCATCTGTGTTTTATTGAATGGTTTGGGTGGGGAGGACCTTAAAGATTGTCTAGTTTCAACCTCCCTGCCACAGTGTGATGGAAATTAATACTATTTTATGAATTATCAGTATTTAATTTCTGTATGAATATCAATTTTATTATTAATATTTGAAAATTCATGGCAATTCCCTAAGATTCTTTGGATTTTTTGGTCAACAGGAAGCGGTTACACAAAGGGTATTTGTAAAAACAGAATTAAACAGTTTAATGCATCAGAACTTGGAAAATAGGAATGTGAGAACAGGAAAAATTCTAAATATGCTTGTGGAGTCTTAGCATAAAACTTGAAGGGAGAGGTAGCCAAGTGGGGGTTGATCTCTTCTCCCAGGCAACCAGCAACAGAACAAGGGGACATAGTCTCAAGTTGTGCTGGGGGAGGTCTAGGCTGGATGTTAGGAGGAAGTTCTTCACAGAGAGAGTGATTGGCATTGGAATGGGCTGCCCAGGGAGGTGGTGGAGTCGCCATCCTTGGAGGTGTTCAAGNATGCTTTGGTCCCTGAGTAAGTTTCCTGTACAAAGATGTTTCCAAAACTCATGATAACGATCCCAGGGTAAAATACAAAACATTTCAGGCAGAGGGAAGGAGAGACAAGCTGAGTTGCTGCTGCTAAGCTCCTAGTGCAAGCTGCATACATGTAGCTGCCATGATTCCCAGTTATGAAACTGTGAATGAGGTGTTGCTGGCAGTGGAGGGTCAGTGCAGTTAGTGGTTTCTAAATCACCCTCCATTAAATACATCATTTTGAAAGTGCAGCTGGCCAATAGGCACTAGCATCGTTCTGGCCAATGAATTCAAAGCTTTCTGCCTGTACGTTGAGAGGCAGCACAAGACACCTGACACATGGTGCTAAGCCCCTAGCCCTCAAGGCTTTGCTGGGGCCAAACCCTTATTGTTTGCTCATCTGCTCCCAGGCCCTCAACAGAAGGAGGGCAAGGGTTAAACTGGCCTGGCAGGATTTATGCCCTACCAGGACACATGGGGAGTGATATCTTCCACTAGACCAGGAGACCAGGCTGCTCAAAGCCCCATCAAGCCTGGCAAGGAGTACTTCCAGGGAGGGCTCAGTGACAGCTTTTCTAGACAAATAATAACTATATGTCCAAATAACTGAAATGTGTAATAGTGTACTGCCCACATGCAACTTTCATCTCTAAATAAATACAGATTTCACAGTTTATTGCTTCAAGTATTGGTCTATGCTGGGAAAAACAGCTACATTTGTGCATATGTGTGGATCAGAACAAATGTAGTGTGTTTGTTGTGGGAGTGTAGAAACCCAAAGATGTTGTGATTTAAGAAAGAATATTGATGTTCTTCAGTAGAGATCCAGTTAGCTCAGTGAAGTACACTGTTTTAAATGATTGATGATGAATTAACTTCTCATGTGCAAGTGGCAGAGATATGTGATATAAAAATCATATAGACTTTGGGATGGAGTGGGGAAATTGCAAAGCAATCTCTAAACCTGTATCTTTATTAGAAACAAATGGAAAGTTTAAGGGCAAAACATTTGTAGCAAGTAAGGGATTACAGTTGGGGGATACAATGCAGCTTCTGAATGATGATTTTTGTGTGATATGTGGTGTAATTTATAAAGATATGCTCTAAAATAAACATAAATTATTGCACTTTTGTTGGAGTTATTGAAGTAAACTTGATGATATTCAAAGTAGAGAATAGGATTAGGTGACTGTAATAATACCATAAAATCTGTTGAATATACAATCAATAAATTGGTAGTATAAAAAAATATAATAGAAAATGCTGTCAAGATAATGTTGAAAGTTAAAATAGAGGTACATTATAACTAGATTACTCCAGATGGTGAAATAATGACATGATTTTGTAGAATAAATATGGAAAAATATAAAACATATCAATACAGTGCACCTATGTACACAAAAATTTTAATGTGATTCTAAAACCAGATTTTATGCTCCTTAGAAAATCTGAATTTCTCAATTTTTTGCAGCTATAGGTTTGGACTCTTGTCCTGAACCACAGACGCCAAGCAATGGGATCAAAATTGGAGACAGATACATGGTTGGAGATGTGGTGTCTTTTCAGTGTGATCAGGGATATTCTCTTCAGGTGAGCTAAATTTTCAATTTCAAATGGTGCCTTTTAGAGTCACAGAATCATTTTGTTGGTAAAGAGCATTAACATCATCAAGTCCATCTAACTCTTCTGGTGCTAAACCGTGTCCCATAGCACAACGTCTATACATCATTTAAACACCTCCAAGGATGGGGATGCAACCACCTTCCTGGGGATGTTATTTCCAGTGTTTGTGAGAATCCTTTCTGTGATAAAGTTTCTTCTAATGTCCATTATAAACCTTTCCTGGTGCAACCTGTGGCCATTTGCTTTTGTCTTAGGGAGAGGAGACCAACACCAACCTCACTCCAGCCTCCTTTCAGGTAGTTGTAGAGAGCAGTAAAGTCTCCCCTCAACCTCTCCTTCTCCAGGCTAAACAATATCAGGTCCCTCAGGGAGTCCTTACAAGACCTGTTATCTGGAGCCTTCACCAGCTTTGTGGTCTGTGATGGTTTGGGTGTCACCTGCCCTGCCCCACCCGCCCCCTACTCTGTCAATCACCCAGACTAGACTCAGCTCTGGAAATTGAATGAAGCTTTATATCTACAGCTTAGCACAATATACAAGCAGATATTTACAGTATATACAGATATATACAAAAATATACAAGTTAAAAGGTAACAGAAACACAACAGCCCTCCCAGAAACCTGAGTCCTCAGGAGGCACTCCCAACTGCCCTTCCACCTTCTCCCACCCCTCTCTCTCTTCCTTACCCCAGACCTTGTGCCCAAGGAATAACGGATGGTTAGCCAGGGGGATTAGGAAGCAGGTGGATTAATCAGGTTAGGTTAGAGAGAAAAATGCAGCCCACGGCCTGGGCAGAGAGTGACTCCTTTATCTATGTTTGGATTCTTGTTCTTATACCTCTCAGCAAGCCTATAAGTGAAGTAGACGTCACCACTGTTTCACTTTCACAGCCTGTAATCTAGTTCTTCTCATCAAAACATAGCTAGCTTCAAACTACCACATTGTCTTTCCCTGGACCCTATCCATCATCATAGTTTCTTTCTTCCAGTGAAAGGCTCAAAACTGAACCCAGTACTCAAGGTGTGGCCTTGCCAGTGCTGAGTGCATGGGAACAGTCACTTCCTTTTTTGCTTCTTATCACACTATTCCTAATAGAGGCCAGGATGTTGTTGACCTTCTTGGCCACCTGAGCATGCTGATGGCTCATACTCAGCCAGCTGACATTCCAACACCCCCAGGTCTTTCTCTACTAAGCAGCTTTCCAATCACTGTTTCCCAAGACTAGAGAGTTGCAAGGGGTTGTTGTGACCTACTCTCCTTTCTACCCTCAAGCAGATCAACACTTCCTCCTAGCTTATTGTCATCTGCAGGCATATTGAAGGGTGTACTCAATCCCTTCATCCAGATCATTGATAAAGATAGTGATGAGAAATGACCTGAATACTGAGCCCTGGGGAACAGGACTTGTGCCTAGCTGCCAAGTGGCTTTATCTCCATTCACCATCATGTTCAGTTTTTTAATGGGGTTATGGACACTGAACCCTTCAGGAGCTGGGAACACATGATAAGTCTGCAGGATTTATAGGCTTTTTTGCCTAATAAATTAGCAACTATCCAAGCATTCCATCAGAAGTACATGGCTATGTGCTTTCTCTGTGTTAGTGATAATAGATTGTAATCTATTATTGATGCCATCTTTGCTATTCGTAACTGAGCTGTGCAATGTTGACAAACTAAGTCACTTGATTAGTAATTATTAATAGTTCTTTATGTAACTGAGGAAAAAGAAAGTGGAGAGGGATAATAAGAACAAAGAGAGAGGAAATAAATGTGGGTTTTTTTCCCCTCAGTAAATCTGATAGTCTGCTATTTTGTTTCAGTAATTTCTCAAAGTTTTTTATCCAAAAAGGTTTTTCATATCTGGGTGTATTTTTGCCGAGCAAATTTGCTATGCTCTCATATCAGCAAAAGGTGTAGCTGGGGGCAATGCAGTGATTGTAAAGTGTGACTAATTTGCCACGTTTGGTTGCTTAGCATATATAATCAGTAGGAATCTATCTGAAAGATCTTGAACTTATTTTTTCTTTTAAATGTATACAGTTATACTGTGGAATGAAATCCAAAACTAAGTATTCTTTCCTCTTGAGACACCCTCCAAAATGACCAAGTTTCCAACTGACAAGTTACTATTTTCAGCAAGTATGTCTTTGGGTTTTGGTTTTATTCTGTTTTGATTTGTTGTTTTTGGGTTTTTTTGTGTTTGTTTTTGGGTTTTATTTTATTTGTGGCTCTGCAGTCTGCAATATCCACTTTAGCTCTTTGAGAGTGAAAAAAGAGAGGAAACAATCATACTACCTATGCACAGTAAAAAGGAAAGTCTTAAAGGAAGAAAAAGTTTTCTATGTAAGGGCAAATGAATAGAACAGAACACAATACAATAAAATAGAATACAATAGAATACAATAGAATCAACCAGGTTGGAAAAGACCCCTAAGATCATCCAGTCCAACCTATCACCCAGCCCTATCCAGTCAACTAGACCATGGCACTAAGTGCCTCATCCAGTCTTTTTCCTGAACACCTCCAGGGATGGTGACTCCACCACCTCCCTGGGCAGCCCATTCCAATGCCAATCACTCTCTATGGCAAGAACTTCCTCCTAACATCCAGCCTATACTTCCCTCGGCACAACTTGAGGCTGTGTCCCCTTATTCTGTTGCTGGTTGTCTGGGAGAAGAGACCAACCCCCACCTGGCTACAGCCTCCCTTCAGGTAGTTGTAGACAGCAATGAGGTCTGCCCTAAGCCTCCTCTTCTCCAGGCTAAACAACCCCAGCTCCCTCAGCCTCTGCTCAAAAAAAATGATTAATTACTAATGGAGTTATTTACCTTTAGATTAAAATAGCAAAAGGATAGCTTCTCTGCCTCTCTTAATGGACATCAGTCTGGCTTGTAACACATATTGATGCGTGCCAGGCCTAACTTACTGAAGCAGAGTTTTAAAAATGCTCATGATTTCAAATACTTATTTTACTTAATACTGTGAAGACTCAAATACTGGCATTATATCTACTGCAATAATATCTATTGGGTTTGTGGATTTTTTTTAATTAAAAAATCCTCTTTTAGAAGTATTGTGATAGAAACTGACCTGGTCTACTTCCAGATCTTGTCTGACCTTTGGATTTGGGACCCATATCTCAGTTTTACCTTCAAGACTGAGTTCCTAGTTATGTCTACAGCCTTTGGGCATTTCAAGAATAACTGAAATGTTCTGCGATTGCAGCTCTGACAATGACTCTTGAAGCTGCCTGATTTTAGTTGCTCATTCTTGGAAGCAATCTGATAATTCTTTTTTTGTTCTTCTTTATTTAATTTCAGATTTAACTACAAATGTGTGAGCAGATAAGACACAATAAATACATTTTAAAAGCCCATAAAATATTGGAGCACAAACTGTGCAAACACATTTAAGCCCTTTTTCCTCTGTATTGTTTTTCTGGAGATTTAAGATGAAAAGCTAACTTTTCTTGTGAAGGTTAAAAGATACATGATTTTCTTTTCTACTAGGTCATCTTAAAATGTATACTATAGGGCTTTGCAAGATATCCCAGGCACAAATCTCTCTTCAGATTTTTCTTTTTCATATGCTGTCTCTGGAAGGCAATTATACTTGGATGAGGCTGATGAACAACACAGAGGGTCACTCTCGCGTGTCTTGGAACAAATCTGTAACAGATTGCTTTGAAACCGTAACACCTCAGCTGTTGTAAAAGAGAAATTCCCTAAATAGCTCAGCTTTTGGCAACTTAAGCCAACTGTTTCTGGAGTGAAATAAATGTGGGCATTTAGAATAGGTATTAAGACGTATAGGTATTACAAATTTAAGATGTAAAGTTACTACTGTGTAATGTGTATAGTTTGTGTCCTCTTATCATGTTGCACAAATGATGCTAATCAGTACTCTGTAAGTATTACTTAAGTAAGACCTTAGGTTTCTAGATCCTTGCCTTACACTAAGACAAATATTGTAGATTTCAGCTGAATACTGTTATATTGATAGAAATAATATTGAAGATTATGATACAATTGTCTGGTTGGCTGCCAGTCATAGAGTCTTCTGTGTTATAATGAGGTATGATAAAACTCACATTTTTAGTTTTACATATTTTGATGATGCTTTCAATTACAGTATCACTTCAATAAGACTTTAAGTTTCTAGACCCTTGGCTTACACTCAGGCCAATATTCTAGAATTCAACTAAATATTGTTATATTGATAGAAATAATATTGAAGGTATAGACATGATTGTCTGGTTGGTTGCTAGTCATAGAGTCTTCTGTGTTATAATGAAGTATGATAAAATTCATATAATTAGTTTTATGTACTTTGATGATGTTTTCAGTTACAATGTCACTTACGTAAGACCTTAACTTTCTAGACCCTTGGCTTACACTAAGGCCAAAATTATCCAATTCAGCAGAATACTTTTGTTCACAGATCACAGGATGTTAGGGGTTGGAAGGGACCCCAAGAGATCATCGAGTCCAACCCCCCTGCCACAGCAGGACCATACAATCTAGCTCAGGTCACACAGGAACACATCCAGATGGGCCTTGAAAGTCTCCAGAGAAGGAGACTCCACAATCAATCTGGGGAGTGTGTTCCAGTGCTCTTGGGCCTTCACAGTAAAGAAGTTCCTCCTTGTGTTGAGGTGGAACCTCCTGTGCTGCAGCTTCCATCCATTCCTCCTTGTCCTATCCCAGGGAGCAAATGAGCAGAGCCTTTCCCCCTCCATTCCTGACCCTCAGCCCTCAGATATTTATAAACATTTGTATTGATAGAAATAATATTGACGGTACAGACATGATTGTCTGGTTAGCTGCCAGTCATAGAGTGTTCTGTGTTATAATGAAGCATGATAAAATTAATGTTATTAGTTTTATGTACTTTAATGATGCTTTCAGTTACAATATCACTTACATAAGACCTTAACTTTCTAGACCCTTGGCTTACACTCAGGCCAAAATTATCCAATTCAGCAGAATACTTTTGTACTGATAGAAATAATATTGAAGGTGTAGACACAATTCTCTGGTTAGCTGCCAGTCATAGAGTGTTCTGTGTTATAATGAAGTATGATAAAATTCATGTTATTAGTTTTATATACTTTGATGATGCTTTCAATTACAATTTATTTTTTGTTGATATTCTAATCATGTGTCTTGTATTTTTTATATGAATTAGCAAATATTGTGTCATTTTAGGGTCATTCACATATCACCTGTATGCCTGGACCAGTAAGAAGATGGAATTATCCTATTCCAATATGTTTAGGTATGTTCAGCATGAATTTTCTTAAATATGCCAAAATGAGAAAGCCAGAAAACTCCAAAATAAGAGATACATATAGGGGAAAGAATACAGACAGCTAGAAAAACTGAAGAACTTTAACCAAAGTGAAAATAGTCAGACTCAAGACTTTCAAAGTACACTTCACCCTTATTTTGGCAAAATCTTTCAAAGAAGAAAGAATGAAATATGTTCTAGTCAGAATCTGCCATCAATTCACTACCAGTGATGAGACCTCCAGAGGCCCTTACAAACATAGTTATTTATTAATCATTTCTGCAGCAGAGAGATGACTACTATAGAAAATACTAAGATAGAAATAGCGTTGCAGTTTCATCTCTAATAAAATCAACATAAGGCATGTCTGCTCAATTTAAGAAGATACATCAGTTTTCAAATTAAACTGCATCTATAACCACATTAATATTATTGTAAGAAGCACTAGAATCCTGCCAGAAGCCCAAATGAAACATCTGCTGAGAATTTAAATTTATTATATTCTTGTATAATGAATAAATGTGGAGCTGGTAAACCACTTTCTCTCTAAATTTTCCTTCCATTAATAGAAATGCCTTCTTGTTTGGTTTCCCTAACAGTAAAAAATGATCTATCTTTGCAATCTTAAGTGTATGGAAAGCAGGATGCTGCAGATCTCATTAAAGATTTTATACTTTGCTTTTCTTCAAGACAGATTATGTATCCTCTTGAGCTGCTTCACATAATCCTGTTCTTAATCCTGTGAGGCGTTAAAACCCTCCTGTGAGGTACTGAGCTCCTTCAGCTTAGAATATATAAATATTCAACAAGATTCAGATATCCTTAAGAATGTTTTAAGTGTTAGTCTTCAGTTTCTATCATTATGCATTAAGGTACACGCTATGATAATTGCAGTGCTCTGTGGTCAATTCTGAAGACAAAGATGCTGCACTGAAATTTTAGGAGGGTTATTTTCCTTTATTTTTCTTTCTTTCTTTTTTTTCCCCCAAGTAAGGATTTTTAATTGTGTTTCAAAGCATGTAGCAACTGTTCATTGGACAAAACTCTTAAGCAGAACTTTATTTACCACAAATAAGATCTTCAAATCTAATACTGAAGTGTAAGTTACTTTATTCACTGATGACATGCCTGAACAAAAATAAAATGAGGTTCGAATATGGACTTAGTTCAATTTCTGGTGTGTGTGCAACCACATTTTTAGAACAGCAGGATACAAATGCAGGTTTTAAAAAGCCTTCTTAAATATCTTTGAGTACAAAATCGTTTAAAAAATGCATTATCGTCTTATATTATTCAGACACTCCTTTACAAACCAATGTGGAATTTTTTGAGCGTTACTCTCAGCTGATGTGAGCCACTTTGTTCGCAAGGGTAGTTCAGAGAGACAGAGTGCAGAATAAACATCTCTTTTCTCTTTCCAGGTGCATCTGTTGCCCCAAAACTAAAACTCAGTCAATGCAGAGTAAATATTTCTGTTTAAAACATCTCTTTGTAAATTACTTCGTTGCATATATTTAGTGGTAATGGAATGTCTGTGTATTATTTTTGAAAGATAATCATAGAATCATAGAATGGTTTAGGTTGGAAGGCACCCCAAGGATCATCCAGCTCCAACCCCCTGCCATAGGCAGGGACACCTCCCACTAGAGCAGCTTGCTCAAGGCCTCATCCAGCCTGGCCTTAAACGCCTCCAGGGAGAAAGTATCCACTACCTCCTTGGGCAACCCGTTCCAGTGTCTTACCACTCTCACTGTAAGGAACTTCCTCCTAACATCCAGTCTAGTTATTGTATTATTAATGTTGGAAGGATCTTCAGTGTCCTGGATTAATTTTGATCTCAGTGTACTCCTTTAGTAAACTGTGTTTGACTTTTTCTTCTTTTCTTTCTGTAGCACAATGTGGTGGTGGCATGTCAGATTTCAGCGGAGTGATCCTCAGCCCTGGGTTTCCTGGCAACTATCCTAGCAGTCTGGATTGTACCTGGACAATAAAGCTGCCTATTGGGTTTGGTATGTTCATATATTGTTGAGGTTTTTATGCAGTCAAAACACTGAATCGATTTTTAAAGCATTGTTATATTTATCCTTGAAAAAAAATAGAGGCATGAAAAGTTCTTTTGAAAGTTTATCTTTCAAAGTTACCAAAGCCTTAAAAGAAAGGTGTAGAATAGGAAAGCTACAAGGCTCTTGATTTTTCAGTTAGCATGTATTACATTTTTTTTGATAGAGACAAGGGTGTTTAATTAGGATTAAGTATGATTTTCCAACTGAACAGATTTGATTTCTCTTTGTGACATCATAAACCCAACCAAAAGTAAATAGCTATCACAGGTATTTTAAAACATCAGTATGGGTTGAGAATCATTTGTTGAGAATGTGTTTTCACTATTCAGGTCTCTCATGAAGACTTTGAAGATGTGCTGTTAGTTTCAATAGTTATGGTTAGATTTTGTATATAAATATATGAAATACTCATCCAAGAGGGGTGTCCAGATCAAAAAAAAAAAGGAAAAGTCTAAAAAGCAGAAATCAGAAGCAAAAAAAGGCAGGTGCTGCAGGCAGAGAACAGGTTTTTAACTTTGGAAAATTGATATGGTTCAGGAACTTGTAGTGAAGGATGGTAGAGAAAAAGAATGATGGGCAAAACTAAATCAGAGCACATTTTATATCTAAGTGAATGAAAGAGCAAAAAAAGTATAGCATGAGCTGGCATTTATTAATGACAGCTTGAACTTTGGACAAGTATTTGTTTCAGAAGATGATATAAAAGGCCAAGACTACAAATATCAGAGAAAGAGAAAGATTTGGATCTATCTGGATTCTCTGCATAGGAAATATTTGGAAGCCTGGCAAAATAAATGAACACGTAAAGCAGGCTCTTTCTTGTCATAATATAGACTATCTTCAGGTAGAGAGAGACAAAAGTCAAGGTAACAGTGATTTAATTATGCACTAACCTTTTTTCCTGTAGCATATAAAATGTTACATGCCTCAGAAAACCATTCATAAACTTTACATGATATCTAGGGAGAAAGCTCTCAAAGACACTGACAAGCACTATTTAACTATTACAGTTACAAAATTATTCATGACTTCTCAATAATTAATCTAACATTATACCTTTTCCTTTTGATTTTATGTGAAATGATGTTGATTGTCTTTGCCAGAAACACCAATGGGACTCAGTCATCTCCTCAGTGAAAGTACTCTGTTAGCATTCCATAGTTACAGTAACTCCAGGCAAAATAGAAATTCTACTTTGTTTTAACTTACATTAAAAAATATATAAACAGGAAAATATTTATGGAGCCTTGTAACTACTCAGCTGCTGAGCATTTCTTCTTGTCTCACCACATAATCATTGTAATACATCATCTGGTTAGGATGGATAATAATGCTAATGGGTAGTAAGATTCCTTCCTGTTCTTTACTGAATTGAATAGTCAGAAATTTCTGCCAGCAAGATCTTATGACACAGTGTGTATATGTTAATTAAATAGTTGAACTGCATGTTTGGTGATGCTCCAGGAAGCTGTGGCTGTATTTTCTTGGCAACCCATCAGTTAATGTGACTGACAAGTGTTGTCCCTTGTCATTGGCTCCATATTTGCTTTGTCGTGTCCATGTCTTTGGCTATTTTGTTGCTCTCCATTTCTGTTGCTGTCCTAATTGATAGGATATCCCTGGTCAGATAAGCTCACTGGAATAAACATTCTCATATTTCCATTCCCAACCTCATCAGTTAGTGGGACTGACCAGATTTGGTTCTCACCACTGACTCCCTCAGGTTTGTGTCCTTGCATGGTCTGGTTGATGGCTTCTTCTGTTTCTCATTTTAATTTGCTTAATTGAAAAAAATGTCCTTGAAGCAGGTGCCCTTAGAGGAGTAGATGCCCTCCTTCCATGTACCTTTACAATACACATAATCCTTATATGCCTATTTTTTACTGTACTTCATTATTTAAATATATATTAATATATATAAGCTGGTAGAGATCAATTTATATACAACTGAAGTGCAGCAATCTATGTGATAAAATTCTGTCTCTTTTTTTTTACTAAATTAAGTCTGTTCAAAACTGAAATTTGCCCTAAGTGCACAAAGAATGAGCTTTGCCAAAAGTGGCATGTAAATAACCTCTAACAGTTCTGAGCTCCTCAATTCAAGAGAGATGTTGAGGTGCTGGAGCATGTCCAGAGAAGGGCAACAAAGTTGGTGAGAGGCCTGGAACACAAACCTTATGAGGAGAGGCTGAGGGAACTGGGGGTGTTTCACCTGGAGAAGAGGAGGCTCAGGGGTGACCTCATTGCTGCCTACAACTACCTAAAGGGAGGTTGTAGCCAGGTGCTGTGTTGGTCTCTTCTCCCAGGCAACCAACAACGGAAGAATGGGACACAGTCGCAAGTTGTTTTGGAGGAGATATAGGCTGGATGTTAGGAGGAAGTTTTTGCCAGAGAGGGTGATTGTAGTTGACTGGAAAGGACTGGGTGCTAGGTTGGACTGGATGATCTTGGAGGTCTCTTCCAACCTGGTTGATTCTATTCTGTGAACATTCTTAGATGGTATTGATATTTCAGTGTCAGCATTTCTTACCTTGCCAGGCATTCAGAATTAGTAATGCGTGAGGACAAAGAGTGCTATACACTGGACTGCCTCTGCGAGAGTAACACATGCATTTCCACTGGTTACATTGCTTTCTGCTATCATCAGTGTAAGGTGGACATATGTGGTTTTCCCTCCTGGTATTGATATTGGTAGCTTTTATTTACTGATGATGTTTTCCAGGTGTCCATTTGCAGTTTGTGAATTTCTCGACGGAAACCATACATGATTATTTAGAAGTTAGGAGTGGATCTACGGAAACTAGCAGTGTTATTGGGAGACTAAGTGGCCCTCAACTACCAGCCTCTCTGTTCAGCACAACTCATGAAACCAGTTTATACTTTCACAGTGATTATTCACAGAACAAACAAGGGTTTCACATTGTATACCAAGGTGAGATTTCGACATTCTTATGTGAGAACAAGGTGGTTGTTAAGAGTTATTTCTCTTTTTGGCATTCCTACAAGATAAACATGAAATAAATGATGGGTTTTATTTGTAACCAAACTGTAATGTATCAAACAGAAGAATGCAGAAAATTAAAATCAGAAAGAAGAGATAAATTTATATCCTCTCTGAAAGGCAGTTCAAATATATGCAACCAAGTAATTTCCCAAGTCTGAATTTGACTGGAATATTAATTCACATTACACAGCTTACAAAGTAAGAGTCTCTATTGTAGACCTTTATAAGCAAATGGGAATCTCAGTTTTGTGTTTTGGATTCTAGAAGGGGAAGATTTAAATATTTTAGAGTACTGGATCCTTGTAGGCTGGTAAAAAATAATGCTAGCTCAGAAAACTCTGAACGTGATTTATTTCCTAGTTGCCTGTATCGATGGAAGGTTCTATGATTCTATGGTGGAAGGTTCTTGTTCTGTTTTACCCAAACAGGTCACGCTGAGTGGGTGAAGACTTCAAGATCATAGTTTTATTTACATAATTGCAGATTAATTTAAATGGGATTAGGTGCTCTCTGCTCACCAAAAAAAAAAAGGTCAAAGGTATATTTTAAACATATTTTCATGATATGAGTAACATCAAAGAGTTTTACTGTAGAGAAATTTCCTATTACTCTTTCAATAGTAATAAGTCCAAATTGGCTTGAACTCTGCGTAACATTCTGGAATTAAGCCTCTGTAGAAAGTGTTAGCATTTAAAGGAAAAGCCACTTGATGACTTTTAAATTGCCTAGTAAGATTTTACTCACTTCTCATTTGGTATATGTCACAATTTGTAGTAGTAACGGAAGTTTAACATCGGCTGCTTAAGAGGGCAGCAAACCCATCCCTGGAGGTGTTCAAGAAAAGCCTGAGTGAGGCACTTTAGTGCTATGGTCTAGTTGACTAGATAAGGCTGGGTGATAGGTTGGACTGGATGATCTTGGAGGTCTCTTCCAACCTGGTTGCTTCTATTCTATTCTATTACTGATACTAATAGCAGTAGTGGTACTCAATTTGGAGCTATATTCCTCCAAGAATTTTTTAAAAGTTCCTTCTTATTTTTTTTTGTTAGCCACGTAAGAGAGAGCAGTTTCTTTCAAATGGATGCAGTGTGTGGTCTTCTGATTTTGCAGATTGTGCATAGCATATAAAATGTTTGCAGTTCTGTAACACAAAGTCAGTGTTTCAAATCTTGGAGAAGGCCACAAAGATATGAGAGAAGCTTGTTTTCATATCTGACTTGTTTGCTGTAAAATCTTTGATATTCATAGTTCATTACAGAGTCCTTTAATTCTTCTGAGAAAACCAAGCAAAATTCTAGATGGATAGATTTTTCTGTCCTTTAAGCATAAACATGTGGAAACAGAAAACCACTATGGTATTTCCAAACAGCAAAGAAAAAGCTATTCAGCAGCACAGGAGTCTAGCTAGCTTCTTTTGTACTCATCCCTGAAGATTCTTAATTAAACTACTGTGGGATTTTATGCCATTTCTTTATTCAGTCTCTCCACTGTCTTAAGGGGCTTTGTGAGCTTCAGTCGTATCACCCCCAATCTCTTTCCCAAGGAACTATGTTTAGCCATGTGTTCAGTCATGTTATTCATCATTACAGGTGGTATCCTATTACCAAGTATTCAAGTTAGATTCACTGATCTGATAGATTTTCCTTGGGAAATGACCACACCTCTAGATCAGATCTTGAAATTATCTGATACATGTCTTGGTTCAACATCTCTTCTGGGTGAAAACAATGTGCTCCTGTTCCTTTGCCTTGCCTACTTAGTGCAGTACATTTGTATTTATGTCAAACTATTCTACTGTCTTAGATTTAAGTAATATGAGTACAGGGAGGTGGTTGAGGTCCCACCCCTGGAGGTGTTTAATGCCAGGCTGGATGAGGCTGTGGCCAGCCTGATCTAGGGTAGGGTGTCCCTGCCTAAGACAGGGGTGTTGGAACTAGATGATCCTTGTGGTCCCTTCCAACTCTGACTGATTCTATGATTCACAAGACCAGGTTGCTTAGAACCTTGTTGAGCCTCACCTTGAATATCTCCAGGGACAGGACCTCAACTGCCTCCCTGGGCAACCTATTCCAGTGTTTCAGGTGAAGTCTCATCAGAGCAGATTAAATTGCAGAATCACCTCTCTGATCTGCTGGCCATGCTTATTTTCCTGCAGCTCGTGATACAATTTGCATCCTGGGCTGCAAGCACACACTGTTGGCTCATCTGCAAAGTGAAAAAAAAGGTTTTGATTTGTGAGCAGCAGTGGCATGGCCCAGCTGATCCCACTGGGTTACCATGCTCTGAGGAGCAGAAATCCAGTGAGATTCATTGCATCTTCTCACTCACCCACTCTCCAAGTCCCTTGAGCCTCCATCACACTAAATCCTCTGTGGCCTGGCTGCTCTAAGATGCTCAGGAGATGATCTTGATTTCCTGGCTGGTCAGGTCTGGTGACAGGGTAGCCCCACGGGGGTCTGGGAAGTGAGACCTGGATCTGTCTGTTGCAGGAATAGTTTCCTTGTTAAATTCTGCAACTGGCATTCCTCTGGTCAGTACCTGAGGGGTAAACAGCAGCAAGATAAACCACTGAGAAGGTCCCAATTACCAAGCAAAGGGTGCAAATATCATGCTCCTTCTCAACCTTAGTGACAATGTCAGGATCCAGCACTTCACCAAACCACATGACGTGGGGATGGAGAAGCTGAGTGCAGCTGTCCTCCTCACACTGAGGAAGGCCTTCAAATGGAATCAAGGCATCTTTTGTTTCAGGATCTTGAGCCCTTTTCCCAGCCAATGCAGGGTATGTCAGGCTCTTGTAATTCACTTCTACTTCTTGCTTAAGATATCAAATATCTTTTTAATGATCAGCTAAGACATTGTCTGTGAGACTTTTTTTCAAATGAGTTTTGCTCTATTTTCTATTTAAATTGAACCTGCTATGTTTTATGGTTTTTTTTTTGAAAGACAGGCTTTGATTATTTAAATGTCAGTCTTTAGTAGCTTCTTTAAATTTCCTACTGACTCACACAGACATTTTTCTGAAACACTGTTGTGATTTTTATTCTGAAAAGTAGAAGTTCTTTTACTTTTAAAGTTGCGTCAATTGGCAGATTCCAATAACTTAGTTTTTGTGTAATTTCTTTTCCAGAATGTTCTTCTGGTGTAGAATAAATTACTTTGAGTGTTGCCTTCATAGAACTTAATATGTATGGATGCTTTACTTTTAAAACTTGTGTTCTATTGCAAAGCTTTTATTTGTGTTGCGGAGGGGAAATTGATTGATGTGAGATTATATTTTTCCAAAATTAATATTGTTTATTAATTTTGCTATTCAGAACTCTGGACACCCCTGACCACTAATTTTTAATACTATTTTGGTTCTTACACGGTCATGGAAACAGTCTATGGATAATATCTAGATCTAGGAATAACCAGCAAAATATAGAAACATTAATTGAACCAGAAGAGAAGATTTCTGTAGTCAAATGCCTCTTGCAGTCGATATGCTGCTTGCCCACTAGATGGGCTCAAGGTCTTTCTCCTCATGGCAGAAGGCAATGGAGAATTACAAAGAAGCATTTAAGCATTTACTCACAAATTATTATTACCTGACTCATGGGAGTTAGCCACAGTCCAGACAATGCCCAAATGCTTTCAGGGAACTCTGTCTTGTCAGACGTTGAGTCTTGAATCTTCCCAGCTTCTGGGGAAAGAGGCAGACAATCTCTGACCTTGTTCTCCTGGCTTCTCTAAGCAGGGCTTTCAGGTGCAGAGGCAGATGTTGTGCAGTCTCAGCACGATGTCACGCTGGCCACACAGGCCAATCGCATGCAGGCATCCAGGGTCTGCTCCTGGTAACTCGCGATAGTGGAGTTTACCAGCAAATAGTAAGGCAGTAGGCAATTGCAACAGGCAATGGCAGAGCACGGCTGAGCACAGCAGAAAGAGCAGAGGAGCAAAGCAGGTTGTTCACCTGCATATCTCCTTTTATCAATGTGGGCAGAGTTTAATTGCTCTTTAGACACAGAACTGCCAATCAAGATGGCAGTTAGCCAAACCTTACCATATTAGGCAAAACCACAGGCTCGCTTTTACCCAAATTTAAGAAAAGCACAGGCCTTGCACTAGGCAGGCACAAGCTTAGTATGTACCTTGTTTACCACAGGACCCTGGGCAGGCCAGACTCAGTGGCTCCAGGTTCTTTTGTGTCTGTTTCCCATGCTTGCCTCTCTGGTGGAGCAGAAAAACATGCCTAGGCAAGGCAGGACATGTACAAGCCTATCTTGGGCTTATCAGGCCTACCACAACAATTTGTGAAGTAATGAGAGGTTGTATTTTACTCTTTTTGTTCCATTACCTTTATTTATTTATTTCAGCATATCAGCTACAAAGCTGTCCTGATCCTCGACCGTTTCGCAATGGTTTTGTTATTGGGAATGACTTCACTGTAGGACAAACAATTTCGTTTGAGTGTTTTCCTGGTTACACATTAATTGGAAATTCAGCTCTCACTTGTCTTCATGGCATCAGCCGTAACTGGAATCATCCACTCCCTAGATGTGAAGGTATGTTCTTGGTGACATAGGAACTCTTCATTATTTGTGAGTCTCCCTAAAGACTGTGAACTAAGATTGTTTCAGCTTTTCAATTTATAGAGACCTGCCTTCTTACATTACGGTCTTGCAGATCAAGTGTTCACTTGTGCATATGAAAACATTTACAGAGAAGCTGAAATGTTTCATGGAAATATGAAATTTATCTGGGATAATAGGTTTACTTTCAGAAGGTTAGGCTTAAGGTCTGGAGTGTGGGCACCTGTGCTGCTTTTTAATCTAGCCAACACTACAACGAAGACTTTGCATTGCATCAAGAGAAAAGTATTCAAGAATTGATTTTCCAAATTTAGCCACTCATGTTCTGTCTTCCCAGTTAAAGAGAAATGTCTAACATGTCATAAAGTGCAGTAGTCCTCCAGTCAGTCCTTACTACAGATATTGTTTTGTATGAGACTTTTGAAAACAATATCTTTTTTTAACCTTTTGCATATTTTTACACTGATACGCTTGCAACAAAGAAGCAGATTGTGATGGTTTGGGTGTGTGTCCTCCCCCCCCTTTATGAAATCACCCAAACTAGACTCAGCTGAGCCTGGAGATTAGAATGAAGCTTTGTATTTACAGCTTAGCACAATGTACAAGCAGATATCTACAATCTATACAGCTATAGACAGAAATATATACAAGTTTAAAAGTAATACAGAAATGCAACACCCTTCCAAGAAACCAGAGTCCCCAGGATGGGCTCCCAACCACCCTTCCACCTCCTTTCCACCTCCTTTCCACCTTATTCCATCTCCTTTCCACCTTATTCCAGACTTTGCCTAATGTTCAAGGTGAGTTTGGAGGGTCAGCCAGGGAGGTTAGGAAGCAGACGGATTAGTCACGCAGACAGCAAGTTAGGGAGAGAAGTGCATGCAGCCAAAGCCTAGGTGCTAGTCTGTTATCTATGTTCTTGTTTTTATACATCTCAGGAAGCCTATGAGTGAAGCAGACATCACCATTGTTTCCTTTTCACAGCCTATAGTCTAATTCTTCTCACCAAAATATCCCAGCTAGACTCAAAGCAGCACACAGATGCAAGGAACTGTAGCTTCTGCATAGGTGAAATTTTAACAAGATGGAAAGAAGGTATTTGCTGATCCTGTGGAAGTATTTATCTTAGTCCTAACTATGATGAAATGAGCCTGTACTTAAGCAGCAGGCCAAAGGTCTGTCCTCCAGTGTCATCAGACTGAAACAGAAAATGGTGGTAACACAGAAATCTCTTAGAAAAATGTCTGTACTCAGCAAAATCTGTGTACTGAGGACTGAATTTTCTTCAGTCTGAAATAGTTGCCTGCCTCTGGAACATCTAGGTGTGTCACAACTGTGTCAACATTGAGGCACCAGTGGTAGGTTCCTAGAGAAGTACAGCTACAAGTGATGCTGCTTCATATTTAAAACTGTCATCTCCAAATCCTGCGCTACTGAGACCAAAAGATCTGTACAGAGCAATTAAGTTACTGACAGCAAAGTTCTCTATGTGCCTAAACATAGATATCCACAAGCATGAGATCTGCACAAGGTTTTGAATACTCACTTTCATATACCATCAAGGTTCCACAGTTTCAGGAGGAGTATTCAAGACCTGAGATAAAAGTCTTGTGTCTACGTATTGAATTGTAACAAGCTCAACATAAAGAATGGAAGGCTCAATATTGAGCGTACCAAAGAGGAATATCTGGGGAAACTAACTAAATAAATAACAGCAAAGCACTTTATTTTCTGGATTTTTGCATTGTACTCTGAATTACTTACCTAAATTTAGATACTTTGATGCTTCATTGTTGCAAAACACCTGTTTTAGCTCAGGTATTGCAGAACCCTGATTAGCTTGCCGTGGGAAACATGGTCAAGGCCCCCACAGATCAGTGTGATCAAAGGCAATACTGCATGGACTCCAGACAATTCAATGTGAATTATGCCAGAGACATTTATTGATCATTTGGCTCTCAGTAAATACACTCAGGGCCACACGGCACACGCCTACACATTAGCATAATTAGTCAAGGACAACCCACTCCATCAGCATAAACCACGCCTTGCTTTCCTCATTAACGAGATGTCCGTTATCTATCTCTTCTGAGATAAGGTAGCCAGCAGCTGGTGGGAGCCAAGGTCAGCATCCACTTGTTATTATCCTTCTTCACTCCGTTCCCACATCCTTCTTCACTTTGCATTCCCATACTTCATTACTCAGAGTTCTTTATGGGGTCGCTGAGCCACAGGCATTTCAGGGGGATGTGGCAGCTGAATTAAGACACATCCAATACTGAATTCATAAGGAGAAGCCACATCCTGTGAAAGAGAGATGGCAGCTACAGTGTCTTTTGAAAGTGAAAGAAGTGAATTCATCACAATTGAATTCNCATGTCCTTCTTGTATTGGGGGCTCCAGAATAGTAAAAGTACATGTCTTAACTGCCAGACAGCTCAGTTTTCTCTCCGTTGCTTACTTCTAGCTGTATTTTCTGTGCCTCAGAATCAAGACAACTAATTTACTGGACGGAATGATACTGTTCCTTTGAATTTCATTCCTGGAACGAATAATTTAATTAGTAAATTCTAAGATGTCTTAAGGGTCTTCCTGTTTGGAATATTAGTTTTGATGAAGTTCCCCGACAGTGAATAGAAGTTCCTTGTTTCTCCTTAATGTGATATGAAAAGATGCAGATAAAATTCAACCTGATTTGTAATGCAGATCTAGCATGTGAGCTGTGCTGCATGATTAGAGACTGCCAAGATAACTGAACTAATTCGGAAAAAAAACAAACCAAAACAAACCAAAACAAAACAAACCTAAACAAACTACATTTGGCTTGGTGAAAATATTTACCATAGTATTTTTAGTAAAGAGTTTTTGACTTTTTTTTAATGTGCTACTGATATTTTTGAGTTTGTTTTGGTTGATTGGTTTACTGTTGAAGTAAAAAGCTGATTAGGTATTTTCTAGTTGTACTTGATTTGATTTGAGACAATGACCTTGTGTTCAAAAGCACTAAAAGGAATTGGGTTTTCTTTGTATATGGCTAGTGTCTGAAATAGGTATGCTTAAATCTATATTCATTTAAATACCTTTATTGTAAGGCAACATTAGACTAAGGCTTGTTTAATGCTGCAGACTTCTTGAAGCAGACAGTCTGAATCAAATATCACTAAATGTGGTTGCTCTTTAAACAGTTTGATTTTCTTATCCTTGCATCCTCATGCACCGTAAATTCCTCTGACCTGTGCTAAGCACCATCTAACCTGTCTGACCCTTCTTTACTGATCTCCCTCAGCTTCATCCTTTTGAAATCTATTCCCTCTCCTTTTCCAAGAAATCTCATTACCTAGCAGTTATCAGACCATGCCTTCACTCCCCTAAGACCCTACTGCAAAATCAATTCTGTCTGCCCTGCTCAAAACCCCTCAAGACTTTGAAGCTAAAAGCTGGAGAAAAACAATATACCTGCTGTTGAGTCAGAATGGGTGAGGTCTGACTCTGAATGTCTCTTTGCTCTGTAGTTCAGCACCAAGACCATGCCTTATCTAAATACAAGCAACACAATCCCTGTATGTCAAACTTGTATTTCCAGTAAGTTCTTCTCTCGTTAGAGTGGCTGCCACACCAGAAGGCTGTGCTGCCATTCAGTGAGACTTGGACAGGCTGGAGGGTTGGGCAGGAAGAAATTTAATTAAGTTCATTGAGGGCAAGTGTAGAGTCTTGCACCTGGGAAAGAGCAACCCCAGGTATCAGTATAGATTGGGGACTGACCTGTTGAAAGGCAGTGAAGGGGAAAAGGATTTGTGGGTCCTAATTGATGGGAGATTGACCATGAGCCAGCAATGTGCTGTTGTGGCCAATGCCATTCTGGAATGTATTAGAAGGGCTGTGGTTAGTAGGTCAAAACAGGTTGTCCTGCCCCTCTACTCTGCCCTGGTGAGACCACATCTGGAGTACTGTGTCCAGTTCTGGGCCCCCCAGTTCAAGAAGGACATAGAGCTGCAGCGCAGAGCCACAAAGAAGATGAAGGGAATAGAACATCTTTCTTAGAAGGAGAGCTTGATGGAGCTGGGGCTGAGCTGTTTGGAGAAGAGGGGACTGAGAGGTCTCATCAATGTTTATAAATATGTAAAGGCTGAATGCCAGGAGGCTGGAGCCCAATGACAGGACAAAGGGCAATGAGTGGAGGTTGAGGCATAGGAATTTTCATGTAAACATGAGGAGGACTTTTTTTCCTGTGAGGGTGACAGAGCACTGGAACAGGCTGCCCAGGGTGGTTGTAGAGTCTGCCTCTCTGGAGATATTCAAAACCCACTTGGATGTGTTTCTGTGTGATCTGCTGTAGGTGATCCTGCTCTGGCAGGTAGGTTGGACTGGGTGGACTTTGCAGGTCTCTTCCAGCCCCTGATTCTGTGATATCTTAGGGAGTGTGGGTTGCCTCTTTGGGGAGAAATGTATACAAAATAGAACAAGTTATACCATTTTAGCCTTTGCTTAATTTTTCAGAACTAGGCTTCTCTAGCATAATTTCTTTTCTGTAATAACAGGGTGGTCTAAAATTCAATATGGATCTGAATGCATAGTTATGGAAGTCCAAAAGCTTTATAGTCAGTCTTGCATTGTATGATGTCTAAAATGTGCACACTTGAACAAGAATTATAGAAAGGACTTACTTTATCTAGTAGAAGGAAATGCAAAGTTGCAATTCATACTATTATGTACAATATTTCAAATTCCCCTCTAATTTCCACCCCCATCCATCCTCCATCAACTTAACATATCTCTTCTCTAGCTTCATAGTTGTGGTTTTCTACCTTCTTGTGACAATGAATTGAAGTGATTGAAGTATTTTGCTGCAACTTTGTGGCTGGCATTTACATAAATCTGTAATAATTGATTTTCAGTTGTGCTGGGAATAACTGAATCTAATGTCTAAATATTTCTGTAAATCCACTTCTGTTGGTATTTATGATATCTAAATTACTTTTTTCCCCTTTCTTCTCCCCTTTCTTTTCGTATTTGGCCAATGATACCAAAACAGACTTTGGACTCCACAAAAAGCTCATTAAAATCTGTTTTCTATACACAGCAATGGGTTGACACTATCTAGTTACAGTGTACCAAATGTGTTTAAATGTGCAAGAAACACCTAAAATCGTTTAAAAACTATTATTTTCTTGTAGCTCTATGTGGTGGAAATATAACTGCAATGAATGGCACCATATACTCTCCAGGATACCCTGATGAATATCCAAACTTTCAAGACTGCTTCTGGCTTGTAAAAGTGCCACCTGGTAATGGAATCTACATCAATTTCACAGTTCTCCAAACAGAGCCAATATATGATTTCATAACTGTCTGGTAAGAAAATACTTTCCATGGTTTGTTTTGTTTTTTAACCTTCATGTGAAACAGCATAACAAGCATATATTAAAGAGTATATTTGTGATTTGTCCCTTGACATTGGTATTCTCTTTAAGGGAAATGAGTGATTTGCAGTAATCCATGTTTTCCAATGCACCTTGCTCTCTGGATATCACTGCACTTGAAGTTTTGTAGTCCTCATTCAAAAGCAATAGTAGTATGTTTCAGTTTCTCAATGAAGACAATTTGAAATTATACTGTGGCAGCTTATCAGCAACTAAGAGAAGCAGTACTTAGAAAAAAAGAGATTATAAGAAGTTCATGTGTATTACAATGTTTTACAGTGTTAATGCAAGAAGCCACAGCAATACTTTTTGTATTTCTTTCAAACTGGCTTCTTTTGAGCTGTTAAGGGTACATAAACTTAAGTTTTTCACAGAGACAGTGATTGGCGTTGGAATGGGCTGCCCAGGGAGGTGGTGGAATTGCCATCCCTGGAGGTGTTCAAGAAAAGACTGCATGAGGCACTTAGTGCTGTGGTCTAGTTGACTGTCTAGGGCTGGGTGCTAGGTTGGACTGGATGATCTTGGAGGTCTCTTCCAACCTGGTTGATTCTATGATTCTATAATAAAAGGAAAGGCTATATTTGTCTTTGACTATGAGGAACAAAACCAAAAAAGTAGAGCTACTGATATCTGAAAACGAATTGTATCCTCTATACACCTGAATCAATACCTATCATCAATCTTTTCAGAGAATGAAGCTCCCATTTTCTTATTTGCAAAGCTGCTAAAGGCAGGAGGCTGTGACCAACTCTAACAACACTTACAGCGATCTTGAAATTGTTACTAGCGGGTCCCCTAGACATTTCAACAGTGTAATGAGTAGAGAATAAGCATTTTGTATTTATTTGAGACAGTAGTCACTCTTTGTCTTAAAAAAAATAATTAAAAAATAGTATTAATCTCTTAATTTTCCTAGAAATGACCAAATTGTAATAACTGGCAGAGGTGAGCACTATTAGATGCATTAATTTTCCAATAGCTATAGATTGGTGAAAGCAAAGATTATAAAAAGTAAACAATTTGTGTCAGGAAGATGAAGCACAGTTACAAATTCAATCATTTTGAGCTTGTGGCTGTTTTTATTTAAAAATCAGAATATTGCTTCCAAAAGTACATTTTGATGAACCTGTAGGCTATGTTGCTTGTTGTATTGTGATCCACATAGAGGATTTCAAACAACTTTCATCCCTTAATGTCTGCTTTATCTGATTTTATATGATTCATGCCTTCAGAGGACTCTTGATAAATTTTCCTACTTATATTTAAATTGGGAGGAATTAAATTAGTTATTTGGGATAAAAAATATCTTTTTGTATCTGTTTTTCTTAGGGATGGACCAGACCAAACTTCTCCTCAGATTGGTCAGTTCAGTGGCAACACTGCACTAGAATCAGTCTACAGCACTTCCAACCAGATTCTGATCAAGTTCCACAGTGATTTTACTACCAGTGGCTTCTTTGTACTTAGTTACCATGGTAAGTGTGACAAGTTACACTGTTACACCACCTGTGCTGGTTACTGCAAGAAGAAAACTCATGAATTAATTACTTTTTGTAAGCAGAGTTGCTATTACTGACAACTAAGGTCATGCAAAAAGACTAATATGAACAATGAATCTAAGCAGTGTGAAGAGACATGAAAAGGTAGCATCATGCCCCTGCAGTTCAAGGTGTTCATCTTCCCACTGTTTACAATGCTTCTAAAATTCCTTTGGTATCTGCATATTTGTGAGAGCCATTACATTTCTTGTAGGTACTTGAATATTTTGAAGAAAATACCATTGTTCTAGAGATTTGAATTGTATTGAACTGTACTCTGTAGTTAAGTTAAACTACCCTTAAATTAAATGTTGGCTGAATGAAAATGAAGAAATATTAACACACCAAATTTGACCTCCTTTTGTACTCATGCAAACCTTCCATAGCCAAGTGTTCTTTTGCATTTCTATTCTTACAAGGATAGAGACTTAGAAGCAGGAGTCTTTTTAACTGCTCTGTGAATGCCTAATGGACAGATCATTCCAGGAAACAGGGACAGACCACAGTCTGTTTTTTGGAGCCTGATCAGAGTTTGGGGACTAGAAAGCTTGATTTTCGACTTAGTGAAGACCAAGGTGAATACAGACAGAAGTGGGTGGATTAAAGGAACTTTAAGCAAGACAAGGTAAAGCAAACAAACAAGATTTAAATCCCACAACAAGGACAAAAAAACAAAACTAGCAGCAACAACACTTAAATTGATTATGGAGTGTAGATTCCAGTACCTTAGGCAGAGGGGACTTAGAATTTTCATTCCAAGCTTGAACATGTAGAAGTTTGTGAAACAGAAATGGACTTTCATCTGAAGGTAATATGAACTGATACATCTTGATATATATGAATATATAAGTGTAGGACCAAACTCATAAAAATAATCCTATCTAGTAATAAAGTGTGTCTAAATAAATTGATGTCCTTGTATTTGTTTCTTTTGTTATGGTGGAATTGTAATTCTACAACTGTGTGGTCTAAATTGTAACTAAGTTGGAACCTGTGCAGCACAAATGATTATTCATGAAGAAAAAGCCCTTTTTTGTCCAGTGCTGTGAGATAAATAAATCTCACAGCACCCTTAAGCCCGTGGTCCTTCTTACCAGCTACATATAATTCATAGCAATAAAGGCAAGGCAGTGAGACAAGTCAAGATTGTTTAAAATAGATAATTTGGGGATTAAAATGAGCTCTAGCCCTAAATGGGAGACATTTGAGATTAATTTATTGAATCCATTTAAAAATCATCTTGTTGATTTGAACAAAAGAGAAAGGCAAGTAGTACAACTATTCCTTGTTTAATTGGTATGGTTCATTTCAAATTACTTAATCCTGAGGAAGGATGTTAGCTTGCTGACTCACTGATTTAATTGGCTCTTCATTATGTGATCAACAGAAAAGCAGTGAAGTAGGAAGATGTCAGATACAGGTAACTCCATAGCAACAGAAGTTCTTACCTGGATAAAATACACAGTTTGCAAATTTTGATTAATTTGAGTAGTAAAGTAGCCAAGCACAGGAAGTACAACTGAGGCTGAATCATCAAGTGCCATAAGTGCATCATGTTTCCTAGCTAATGTGAGATGCTATAAAACAATGCTCTCTGAAAATGTAATTATCAGTGAAAACCAGACGTGCTTGACTCATTGATCAACCTCAGTGTACACCTGAAAATGTGGAAGACTACGCTGTCGACATAATTACCTTGGTGTAATTTCTTTGGCTGGATTTCTGTCCTAATTGCATTCAGACCAAAGGGAATTTTTTCCTGTCTCCAAACACAGGCCCATCCTCATAGGGTCTCCAGAAAATAATAAAGCTGTGTAGCTTTTGCATGCTTTGCACACTTGTCTTTTTTATCATTTTTTTTCCCACCTAATTATTTTGCCTGGCTGTTGTATACGTGTGTTAAAACTGAGAAAGTTATTTCATGTAAGACTTCAAATGAGAAGTTGGAAAGCAAAATTATTCTCTGACTCTATCTTAAGGTGAGATGTGTTCCCCAAGTGTTCATCTACTGGGAAATTTCACATTCAAAATGTTTCTGTCCATCAGTTGTGCTGCCTCTGGGTAGAATCTTTTGGGTTCTAAAACTCGTTTTTATGACAGAGTTTCAAAGTGAAGGAGTTCAGCAGTAAAATTGACAGAGTTGGGGCTCTTCAGCCTGGAGAAGAGAAGGCTTCGAGGAGACCTTAGAGTGGCTTTCCAGTATCTGAAGGGAGCCTACAGGAAGGCTGGGGAGGGACTATTGACAAGGTCTAGTAATGTCAGGACAAGGGGTAATGGGTTTAAGCTGGAAGAGGGGAGATTCAGACTGGATGTTAGGAGGAAGTTCTTTACAGTGAGGGTGGTAAGACACTGGCACAGGTTGCCCAGGGAGGTTGTGGATGCTTCCTTCCTGGAGGCGTTTAAGGCCAGGCTGGATGAGGCCTTGAGCAAGCTGCTCTAGTGGGAGGTGTCCCTGCCTATGGCAGGGGGTTGGAGCTGGATGATCCTTGAGGTCCCTTCCAACCTAAACCATTCTATGATTATATGAAAATTGTATTTTGGAAGAGGGTTTTTTTTTTAATTGAAATCAAATAACTAATAGAGAACACAGATGCAACTTCCAAATTTTTTTGTTCATTAATTATGATGTTCTTGTGCTTCCTGTTTTGTTAACTAAGTATGGGAATGTCAACTGTGATTTTTTTTTTCCTACTTATAGCCTACCAGCTCCGGGTCTGCCAGCCTCCAACCAGTATACCGAATGCTGAAATTCTAACCGAGGACGATGAATTTGAAATAGGTAATATGAGAGAAAATGCAAGCAGTGTTTCAAGCACAAGGACTGCTAAGGACAGAAATTCAGTGCTTTTCAGGATGAGAATTTTATATGTAATATTTTAGATTTATATTTGAAAGCAATTTTTTTAAAGAAGTCATTCCTCTTTCCTATACTGTCTAATTTCATCTGTTTCAGAGATCATGTAGAAGTAGCACAGAAACTTCCTTTTTCATTACCTTCAATTTAAAATGTTTTTTTCATAATATATTCCACACTGGTGAGACTTCACCTGGAGTACTGCGTCCAGTTCTGGACCCACAATTACAAGAGGAATATGGATGTGCTAGAACACGTCCAGAGAAGGGCCACAAGGGTGGGAGCTGGGGTTGTTTATCCTGGAGAAGAGGAGGGTCAGGGGTGACCTCATTGCTGTCTGCAACTACCTGAAGGGAGGCTGTAGGCAGGTGGGGTTGGTCTCTTCTGCCAGGCAATCAGCAACAGAACAAGGGGACACAGTCTCAAGCTGTGCTGGAGGGAGTATAGGCTGGATGTTAGGAGGAAGTTCTTCCCAGAGAGAGTGATTGGCATTGGAGTGGGCTACTCAGTTTGGTGGTGGAGTCACCACCCCTTGAGGTGTTCAAGGAAAGCCTGGATGAGGCACTTAGTGACATGATCTAGTTGAATGGACAGGGATGGGCGATAGTTTGGGCTGGATGATCTTGGGGGTCTCTTCCAACCTGGTTGATTCTGTGATTCTATGATGATCAGAGAGCTGTAACACCTCTCTTATGAGGACGGAGGGAGTTGGGGCTGTTCAGTCTGGAGAGGAGAAATCTCCCAGGTGGTCTAATTAGGGCCTTTCAGTATCTTGAAAGGGCCTACAAGAAACTTGGGGAAGGACTTTTTAGGATGTCAATTGGTGATAGGACTAGGGCCAATGGAACAAAGCTAGAAATGGGTAGGTTTTGAATGTATGTGAGGAGTAAGTTCTTCAGCATGAGCATGGTGAGACCTTGGAATGGGTTGCCCAGGGAGGTGGTAGAAGCCCCATCCCTGGAGGTCTTTAAAGCCAGGCTGGATGAGGCTCTAGACAGCCTGATCTAGTGTAGGGTGTCCCTGGCCATGGCAGGGGGTTGGAAATAGATGATCCTTGTGATCACTTCCAACCCTAACTGATTCTACGATTCTGTGATATAAAACATTGTCTTATACTGAAATAAACAAACAAACAACCCACAGACCCCCCATATAGGCAGTGACATATTCTGTGACCTGTGAGCAGTAAAATCAAGGAGAATCTGAGAAGAGGATGATATCCTGATCTTCTAAGGCTTGTTAACACTATTACTTAGCCACCTATCATATAAAAATAAAATGACTTATCTGATCAGATGTCAGATGTCTGAGCAGCTAATTTTGCTCACATTCCAGCAAAAAAAACCCACAACCCCAAACCCACCAAAAACCAATTCAGTAAAAAGGAGGAAAGGCTTTTTATTTTCTTTTCTAATCTGTAATTTGAACCAAGAAGAACTGCTGAGATACACAAATTTTCAATGTTATTGGTACATGAAACTATGTGAATTTTTAATTTCTTAATTCATTATTGTCCTCACCATGCTAAATTTGGCCACTCCAATTGCTGTTTTCTTCTGTTTGTTTTGTTTTACTTGATTGGGAGGGTTTTTTTTGTTTATTTTGTTGTGTTTGATTGGGTTTTGCTTTGTTTTGCTTTGTTTGGTTTTGTTTGATATTTGTTTTGTTTCATTGGGTTTTGCTTTGGTTTGCTTTGTTTGG
>WAAF01002788.1:31862-49815 GCA_013400475.1 Tricholaema leucomelas | reverse complement strand
CCCTCAGCCTCTCTTCACAGAGCTGTGCTCCTGGCCCCTCACCAGCACTTTTCTTGGCCTATAATTAATGCTCTTATTAAAATAAACCACTCAGCTGGTACACTTAGGTTACAGGATATCAGATTTTTCCAAAACAGATGATTCCATCGTAATGAAAATCTCCTTTTGCTAATACTGGAATCACATGCCTGGAGCCAAAAATTGCACTAGAAAAAAGGTTTCATTTAAAATGACTTTAAATTGGAGGTCTCCTGTTAAAAACCCTTTTTTAAAGCTGCAGCTTGGTTTAATAAGGAGCACTGCTTCCTTCAGCCAGATATTTTGGGCGTCGTTAAGAGGTATTCTTTGCCCAAGGTAATTGTTATTTGGCTAATGATATATTTGGATGCTATTGTAAGTTGAGCAGAAAGTAATTGGTACAATGAAGAAAGTAATTTTCTTGCAAATCAGACATCACAAATGGTAGCCCAGAGGCTTAGACTCGAAAACTCTCATTTATGTATATGCTTAATTTACACATGAGTAACTCAGCTCCAACGGCAAGGCTATCTGCTTGCTTTTGCTTGTTTGGCTTCTTCTACCACTCATCACTTGTTCCTCATATGTGAAGTATTCTGGTGAATTCCATCTGCTTAGTGGATTTTAAAGCTATGACCAAAAAAAGAGTGCTCCCTTTTCAGAAAGTGTATGCATGCTCCAGCTGAGGTCAACTTCCATACTATGATGAGGACATGAATATTCTGCTCTGCAACCCTGAGGGCTGTGGATTTGAATATAGAATCATAGAATCAATCAGGTTGGAAGAGACCTCCAAGCTCATCCAGTCCAACCTAGCTCCCAGCCCTCTCCAACCAACCAGACCATGGCACTAAGTGCCTCAGCCAGGCTTTTCCTGAACACCTCCAGGGACAGTGACTCCACCACCTCCCTGGGCAGCCCATTCCAATGCCAATCACTCTCTCTGACAACAACTTCCTCCTAACATCCAGCCTAGACCTCCCCTGGCACAACTTGAGACTGTGTCCCTTTGTTCTATTTCTGGTTGCCTGGGAGAAGAGACCAACCCCACCTGGCTACAGCCTCCCTTCAGGTANCCTCTTGGACACCTGGGCACACTGCTGGCTCATGTCCAGACTACTCTCTAACAGTACCCCCAGGTTCCTCTCTTCCTGGCTGCTCTCAGCCACTCTGTCCCCAGCCTGTAGTGCTGATTTGGGTTGTTGTGGCCAAAATGTAGAATCCTGCCCTTGGCTTTATTCAATCTCCATCCCATTGGCCTCTGCCCACCCATCCAGCCTGTCCAGGTCCCTCTGCAGGGCTCTCCTACCCTCCAACAGCTCCACAGCTGCTCCTAGCTTGGTGCCATCTGCAAACTTACTGATGCTGGACTGAATCCCCTCATCCAGATCATCAGTAAAGATGTTGAAGAGGACTGGACCAAATCACTCTCTCTGGCAAGAACTTCCTCCTAACATCCAGCTTAGACCTCCCCCAGCACAACTAGAGGAGATCTAGCTACCATTGGCTCTCCTGACCACCTGGGCACACTGCTGGCTCATCTTTAGCCTACTATCTACCAGTACCCCCAGCTCCTTTTCTTCGTGGCTGCTTTCCAGCCACTCTGTCCCCAGTCTGTAGCACTGCTTGGTGGTGTTGTGGCCAAATGTAAGTCTCAGCAAGCCAGATACTCTAGAGTGACAATACACTAAACCCAGAACAAACTCTCTGCAAAGCTAACCATGTGAGAAGTGCTTTAATAACATAGTTAGAGAAAAACAGAATTGCTGTCAAATACTCAGTTGCAGATTGTGCCTAACAACTGCTCCCATTCTTTGGATATGTGTTTATATATATATAAGTTGCACAAAGGTAGTCTTTCTATGCAGTATGGTGAACAGCTTTTAAAGACTGCTGTCCTGAATTTATCCTTTACACTCTAACTGTTTAAATTGCACAACTTAGTGTGCTCAGTTATGTCGACCACAGAAAGTGATTGGCATTTTTCAGTTCAAACATAGCCAGATCATCTTAAATAGCATTTTAGTCACTCTTTGGAAAAGTCAAAGTCTTGTACAAGAGTCCTAAATTTGGCATGATCAGCAGGGTAGCTTCAGCTAGGAATTATAAGCAATTATAATAGGTCGGGGTATTAACTCCTACCTATAAAAGGGATTAAAAAGACTTTTTCCATGTTAAACCAGAAGGAACTTTGAGGATTTTCTTGTTTCTCTCTACACAGAAGAGGAATTAACTGCAATAATTATGTATTCAGAACTCTTTTAAATTAATAATTTCCATGGATAGGGCTGGAAATTTAGCATCTCACCCTCTTCTCAAAGACACTACTACTGACACCTGAAATGTCACAACCTAGTTGAAACGACAGTGCTACTCGTAGAAGTAGACAGATGACATTCATAGTCCACACTGCATTGAATATTGGATTTTATGCTTTAATAAATAAATGAAGAAATAAATAAAAGTAAAATAATTGATCTAACTTTGGCATTAATTCTGCCTTGAGTGGCCTGCACCAGACGTCCTCAGCGCTCCTTTCTGACAACAGTGGAGTTTTTGATTCTATTTCTCCTTTATTTTTTCCTGTATGTGCATAGGTTCAGCTAGCAGCTGAACTAAATACATACAGGACAGAAAACATGTAGAGACTCAGGCTTGTTAATCCTGGAGGAAAAGAACGAATGGGTGGGAAATACAAGGACCTAAAGAGTGATCTAATTTAATTTTTTCAGGATTCTAACGCCTGATTATGCAGTAAACCACAGAGTCACACAGAACCACAGAATCAAGCAGGTTGGAAGAGACCTCCAAGCTCATCCAGGCCAACCTAGCATCCAGCCCTCTCCAACCAACCAGACCATGGCACTAAGTGCCTCAGCCAGGATTTGCTTCAACCCCTCCAGGGACAGCAACTCCACCACCTCCCTGGGCAGCCCATTCCAATGCCAATCACTCTCTCTGCCAACAACTTCCTCCTAACATCCAGCCTAGACCTCCCCTGCCACAACTTGAGACTGTGTCCTCTTGTTCTGGTGCTGGTTGCCTGGCAGAAGAGACCAACCCCACCTGGCTACAGCCTCCCTTCAGGTAGCTGCAGACAGCAATGAGCTCTGCCCTGAGCCTCCTCTTCTGCAGGCTGCACACCCCCAGCTCCCTCAGCCTCTCCTCACAGGGCTGTGCTCCAGGCCCCTCCCCAGCCTTGTTGCCCTTCTCTGGACACCTTCCAGCACCTCAACATCTCTCTTGAATTGAGGAGCCCAGAACTGGACACAGCACTCAAGCTGTGGCCTGACCAGCATTGAGTACCAGGGAAGAATAACCTCCCTTGTCCTGCTGGCCACACTGCTCATGATCCAGGCCAGGATCCCATATGTTTTTGTTGTTTTTTTTCCAGAGGGTGGAAAGACAAACACATATATTAGAGCAGATCTCTTCATGGAAATAATTATATTTTTATTTTGAATGGAATGAGGCCAGGAAATCAAATCTGCTTAAAACAGTGTGCACAGAAATGTAGCTCCAGCCAGAGGGAGCGATGGAGGTTTGGGGGTGTTACAGTGTGAAGAATGATTATTGTTGAATTTTCATGAGGTGTATAGAAGTGTAAATGCTTCATCAGAAACATTTACAGGTTAAAAAGGAATACAGTAGTATAAATGTGTAAATCATCCAGACCTAAGGGAAAGATAACAAACAGCATTCAATTAGCTCTGTCTGTTTGTTGACAAAGAGAGCAGAAACCCCAAGAGCACTATGTCATTGTCTCAGAATTCCTGGGTCAAAAGATTCACTAACTAAAAGTTAAATTGTATTTGCTTAATATCTTAAATACTTAAGTCAAAACTGTTCACAAAGATGACACAGTTACCACTCATTAATTAGCTGGAATACAACTGCTGATTAGCAGAGGCTTTGCAGATCAGAAATGAAGTGCAGTGGCAAAGCTGCATGTGAAAAATGTACCAAGATGTCCCACCTGATGATTAACTCATGCCAACCTTGATAATCTCAAACCTTCAGAAGCATTTACATTTCTTCTCAGTGACTGCATTTTTTATTACCTGCCAGTTTAATGGCTTTTTTTGTCTTCTTATATAAACCACAAAATGTTGCCTATTTCACAGAACCACAGAATCAGTCAGGGTTGGAAGGGAACACAAGGATCAGCCAGTTCCAACCCCCCTGCCATGCCCAGGGACACCCTACCCTAGAGCAGGCTGCCCACAGCCTCAGCCAGCCTGGCCTTAAACACCTCCAGCCATGGGGCCTCAACCACCTCCCTGGGCAACCCAGTCCAGCCTCTCACCACTCTCATGCTCAACAACTTCCTCCTCACAGCCAGGCTGACTCTCCCCACCTCCAGCTTTGCTCCATTTTGCTCCATATTTAATATTTAAGTAGATAATATATACACTGAAATTTCATCATCCTTAACAAGTGCTAAAAGCTTCTTTGGTTTAGCGATTTGAAGAGTGAATTTTATTTGTCCTTCAGATTCCAGGTTTTTTTTTCACATTTCTTTCAAGGCCTTATTATAATTTTCTTATTAATCATTCCCTCTACTTGAGAGAGATAATTTCATTAAAGCTGAACTATATTAACTACTTGAATACTGAAACAGAATCATAAAATCAAACAGCTTGGAGGAGACCTCCAAGATCATCCAGTCCAACCTCGCACCCAGCCCTGTCCAGTCAACCAGACCATGGCACTGAGTGCCTCAGCCAGGCTTTGCTTCAACACCTCCAGGGATGGCAACTCCACCACCTCCCTGGGCAGCCCATTCCAATGCCAATCACTCTCTTTGTGAAGAACATCCTCTTAACAGGAGGCAGCCCTGAGGAGAGGGACTTGGGGGTGCTGCTGGACGCAAAGATCAACAGGAGCCAGCAGTGTGCACTCACAGCCCAGAGGACTGGGCTGCATCAGGAGAAGTGTGGACAGCAGGGCAAGAGAGGTGATTCTCCCCCTCCGCTGCACTCTGCTGAGACCCCACCTGGACTACTGCATCCAGTTCTGGAGCCCCTGGTCCAAGAGGATGTGGAGATGTTGGAAGGTGTCCAGAGAAGGGCCAACGAGGATGCTGAGAGGGCTGCAGCAGCTCTGCTGTGAGCACAGACTGAAAGAGTTGGGTCTGTGCAGGCTGGAGAAGAGGAGGCTCCCAGGTGACCTTCTTGTGGCCTTCCAGGATCTGAAGGGGGCCTACAAAAAAGCTGGGGAGGGACTTTTCAGGCTGTCAGGGAGTGACAGGACTGGGGGGAATGGAGCAAAGCTGGAGGTGGGGAGAGTCAGGCTGGCTGTGAGGAGGAAGTTGTTAAGCATGAGAGTGGTGAGAGGCTGGAAAGGGTTGCCCAGGGAGGTGGTTGAGGCCCCATGGCTGGAGGTGTTTAAGGCCAGGCTGGCTGAGGCTATGTGCAGCCTGCTCTAGGCTAGGGTGTCCCTGCCCATGGCAGTGGGTTTGGAACTAGATGATCCTTGTGGTGTCTTCCAACCCTGACTGACTCTATGATTCTTCCCCTGGTACAACTTGAGACTGCCCCCCCTTATCTTTTGCTGGTTGCCTGGCAGACGAGACCAACCCCCACCTGGCTACAGCCTCCCTTCAGGTAGTTGTAGACTGTGGCTAATATAAAGAAATGTGTTTGAGTCATTCATTTCATTATGAAAACATTCATGTCATTATATCAGCATTTATATGCATAACATGGTGTTAAATGGTGGAAATTTACGATTTCTTAATGCACCATTTATATGACCTCTTCAATATAGTTAACTACTTTGTTTGCTACTCACCCACACATACATCTTCATTTCCCCAGGGCTTAAAGACTAAGCAGAACAGAACTAACCCAGTTTTATAATCTTAAGTGTTATAGTCTCAAGTTGTGCCAGGGGGAGGTCTAGGCTGGATGTTGGGAGGATGTTGTTGGCAGAGAGAGTGACTGTTGGACATCCTGTTGTTGTCCAAAGCAATTCATTTGCTGTTGTATTGATCCACTCAAACAAGAGATTCCAATAAGTCTTTATGAATTCTATATTCTCTCCATGGTACAAAACTGGCACAAAAGAAATACGACAGCTACTGTTCATGGCACAGTCTAGAGATTACTTAGGATGAGAGAGGTTATTTAGGATGAGGGAGGTTATTCATCCCCTGTGCTCAGCACTGGTTAGGTCACACCTTGAGTACTGTGACCAGTTCTGGGCTCCTCAATTCAAGAGAGATGCTGAGGTGCTGGAACATGTCCAGAGAAGGGCAACAAGGCTGGTGAAGGGCCTGGAACACAAACCCTAAGGGAGAGGCTGAGGGAGCTGGGGTTGTTTAGCCTGGAGAAGAAGAGGCTCAGGGCAGAGCTCATTGCTGTCTACAACTACCTGAAGGGAGGCTGTAGCCAGGTGGGGGTTGGGCTCTTCTGCCAGGCAACCAGCAACAGAACAAGGGGACAGAGTCTCAAGTTGTGGCAGGGCAGGTCTAGGCTGGATGTTAGGAGGAAGTTGTTGTCAGAGAGAGTGATTGGCATTGGAATGGGCTGCCCAGGGAGGTGGTGGAGTCATCATCCCTGGAGGTGTCCAAGCAAAGCCTGGCTGAGGCACTTAGTGCCATGGTCTGGTTGACTGGATAGGGCTGGGTGCTGGGTTGGACTGGATGATCTTGGAGGTCTCTTCCAACCTGGTCTATTCAATTACTATTCTATCATCTCTGCTACACAGAGATGTTACAAAGCAATACATCTATTTAATAATGGATGATACCTTCCAGAAATGAATGGATGAGCTTGGAGATCTCTTCCAATGTGGCTGTTTCTATGAGTCTATGAAATAAAATATCTATTACAGTATGACTGACATATCTGGTCATAGAATCATAGAATCAACCAGGTTGGAAGAGACCTCCAAGATCATCCAGTCCAACCTAGCACCCAGCCTTGTCCAGTCAACCAGACCATGGCACTAAGTGCCTCATCCAGGCTTTGCCTGTAAGTCAGGTTACCATTAGGAGAACATGGATAATGTTAGTTTATTATTTCTTTTTAATAAAAGGTTGGCATTTTCCATACAACTCATTTTAAGGAGAGGAAAAAAAACCAATGTATTGTTGTGAAATATTTTTCATCTGTGTGTAGTTGCTTTCACATTATGCCTTGGAAGGCTTTAAATGCATTTTTCCAAATGTAAGTGTCCATAATAAAACATGAGACATTCTGAAAGGTTGCTAAGGACATCTCAAATGTAGTTGCATTAACTTCCTATATGGTTTTCCATAGCTGATATTATGATGTTGTGTTAAAGCCAACTTTTTAGACAGCAATTCCTGTGACACCACACTCATTTAAAAAAGCAGAAAAATCATTATGCTAAGCAAGTAATCAGACAGTGAGAGAGAAAACTATCAAGGGTAGTTAGTGCTGCAGGGCAAATCTGTTGCAAAAATTATGCTGGGAAAGAAAAGCATAGGCAGAAGCCAAATACATGACGTGCATTAAACTGAACACTCAGATGGGGTACATGGAATCATTTTTCCCTGAAGAAACTTTTCTGCTTGCCTTTGGTTTGATGGAGATTTCTCTTCCTGTCTCTTGAACGCACTGAAATGTCTCTTTCTGACTCAACTCCAACAAAATGACAGCAGATTCTGCTCATAAAATGTAGTATGCCAGTTATAGATACACACATCTGCGTGGCCTCACTGTGATTTTGCAGCCTGCCTACTATTTAATACTTCTTACAATCCTGATTTTAGAATGCCAGATTTTAGGGAGGAGGGGGCTTTATATTCAGTGGAAATTGGTGTGATTTGTGGGGGGTTTTGGTTTTTGTCTTCAGTAAGGATCTTCTCCATGGCATATCAGGGTCTATTTAAGGTGCTTTCCTGTGATTGGATGGGGTTTATTTGGTTTTTTTCATGAAGGATCTTACCCATGGCATAGCAGGGGAGGCATAGCCTGGATGTTAGGAGGAAGTTCTTCCCAGAGAGAGTGATTGGCATTGAAAAGGGTTTCTTTGGGTTTTTTCATTAAAGATTGTGTCCATGGCATAGCAGGGGAGGTCTAGGCTGGATGTTAGGAGGAAGTTCTTCACAGAGAGAGTGATTGGCATTGGAATGGGCTGCCCAGGGAGGTGGTGGAGTCACCGTCCCTGGAGGTGTTGAAGCAAAGCCTGGATGAGGCACTTAGTGCCATGGTCTGGTTGACTGGACAGGGCTGGGTGCTAGGTTGGCCTGGATGATCTTGGAGGTCTCTTCCAACCTGGTTGATTCTATTCTATTCTATTCTATTCTAGTCTAGTCTAGTCTAGTCTATTCTAGTCTAGTCTAGTCTAGTCTATTCTACTCCTATTCTATTCTACTCTAGTTTAGTCTATTCTATTCTACTTTCATGTGATTTGTTGGGGTTTCTTTGGTTTTTTTTTCAGTAAGGATCTTATCCAGGGCATAGCAGAGACTATTTAGGATGCTTTCATGTGATATGATGAGGTTTCTTTGTGGTTTTTTTTTTTTTCACTAAGGATATTAACATGCCATAGCAGGGATTATTGAAGGTGCATCAGGTGACTTGATGGGGTTTCTTTGGGTTTTTTCAGCAAGGATCTTATCCCTGGCATAGCAGGGATTATTGAAGGTGCATTCATGTGGTTTATTGGGGTTTCTTTGTTTGTTTGTTTTCAGTAAGGATCTTATCCATGGCATATCAGGGACTATTTAAGGTGTTTTCATGTGATTAGATGGAGTTTCTTTGTTTTTTTTTATCAGTAAGGACCTTATCCATGGCATAGCAGGGATTATTTAAGGTGTATTTATGTGGTTTATTGGGGTTTCTTTGTTTGTTTGTTTTCAGTAAGGATCTTATCCATGGCATATCAGGGACTATTTAAGGTGTTTTCATGTGATTAGATGGAATTTCTTTGTTGTTTTTTTTTTTTTTATCATTAAGGTTCTTATCCATGCCATAGCAGGGCTTATTGAAGGTGCATTCATGTGATTTGTTGGGGTGTCTTTGGGGTTTTTCAGTAAGGATCTTATCCCTGGCACAGCAGGGCTTATTGAAGGTGCATTCATGTGATTTGTTGGGGTATCTTTGGGGTTTTTCAGCAAGGATCTTATCCATGGCAGAGCAGGGATTATTGAAGGTGCACTCAGGGTCAATTTATGGCCAAATTCCACATACATCATTTGAAATTTTCTAGGAATGGAATTTAAACTCCCAGAACAACATAGTTCCTTAAAATAAAATAAACCAGGAGTATTAAAAAGAATACTGCAACCTTACTGATGGTACTGCAATGCTATGTTTTCTTTACATCATATAAGGAAACACACTACTGAAGTCACACTGCTTAAATAGACATTGTTCTGTGTTCAGACTGGAGGTGAGGAGGAAGTTGTTCAGCACTGGAGTGGTGAGAGGCTGGACTGGGTTGCCCAGGGAGGTGGTTGAGGCCCCATGGCTGGAGGTGCTTAAGGCCAGGCTGGATGAGGCTATGTGCAGCCTGCTCTAGGGTAGGGTGCCCCTGGGCATGGCAAGGGGGTTGGAACTAGATGATCCTTGTGGTCCCCTCCAACCCTGACTGATTCTGTGATTCTATAAAGGCCTTCTTTTCTTTGGGAGATTATTTTTTGTTTATCTTAATGTTGGCTACCTCTATTACATGCCTTAATATCTGTTGCAATGATATCTTTTGTAATGTATTTTGGCTGGTAGAATGGTTAACATTATGGAATGTGATAGCAGCTTCAGCTGAAGTTAGCTGAAAATGGGAACTTGGTCTATTACTGCTATGGGTTGTAGCCCGCAGCTATGTGTCTATGTAACTCAGTGGTGAAGGAGGTGAGAAGGTAGGTATACTCTACAGTGTGCTATGCCTTAGTAAGGGAATAAGAAGCAATGAAAATGTAAATTACATTTCCTATACACCCTTGTACTTAGAGTATTTCACTTGAGAAACTGAAAGCACTTTTTTACCATTAGCTAATAGACACAACACAGAATCATGGAATAGTTTCTACTGGAACAGACCATTAAAGATCTTCTAGTCCAAAGCTCTACCAGAAGCAAAACCATCTGCCACTAGATCAGGTTGCTCAAAGCCCCATCTAACCTGGCCTTGAACATTTCAGTGATGGGATACATTCAACATTTCTGGGCAGCTTGTTCCAGTGTAATGATAAAAATTTCAATCTAAATCTGCCCTCTTTCAGTTCAAATCTGCTGCCTCTTGTCCTGTCTCTATAGATCCTAGCAAAAAGTCCCTATCCAGTTTTTTTATAAGCCCCCTTCAAGTACTTAAAGGCCATGACCATGATGGAGAGAAGCTTAGTAACGACATTAGCCAGTTTCTCCAGGACCTTCGAATGCACCTTGTTGGGTCCTTGTGCTAGTTTGAGCCTAGCTGGGATATTTTAATGAGAGGAATTAGATGCTAGGCTGTGAAAAGGAAACAATGGTGATGTCTGCTGCACTCATAGGCTTGCTGAGATGGATAAAAACACAAACACAAATATAGATAAGAGAGTTGCACTCTCTGGCTCTGGCTGCATCCCTTCTCTCCCGAACCTGCTGTCTGTGTAACTAATCCTTCTGCTTCCTAACCCCCCCAGCCGATTCTCCAAACTCACCTTGAACGTAAGGCAAAGTCTGGGCTAAGGTAGAGGGGTGGAAAGGAGGTGGAAGGGTGGTTGGGAGCCCCTCCTGGGGACTCTGGTTTCTGGCAGGGCTGTTGTGTTTCTGCATTACTTTTTACCTTGTCTATGCCTATCTCTAGCTGCATAGATATTGTAAACTGCCACAGAAGAGAATCAAAAGGTGATAGCTCCATTTAAAACATTTGTGGTAAACTTGCTCTAGGGAGGGGTGTCCCTGGCCATGGCAGGGGGGTTGGAACTAGATGATCCTTGTGGTCCCTTCCAACCCTGATTGATTCTGTGATTCTAAACTGACTTTGATTCCTTTTCTTTGAAGTCTCAGTTACAGATCCTAGATCCCACGTGTGAATTTCCTGTGCTCAACTTGCCAGGTGAGCAGCCCAACTACTACCATCGCATGACAGAGACACCTTAGGGCCAAAGCACCAGTTTGAACATTTTACCTGATGTCCAGCAGTCTGTAAGAGTTCTGTGCAAGGTAGTTATGCAGAGAGATTTTAGAGACAATAATAATAAAAATCTTTTTAACAGCTCTGAGAACACAATCTTCTGGTTCTGATTCTTAGTTTGACACCATTGATGTCTGTCAGACCAGTGTGGTCAATATTAAAATGGATAAGCTTCCAGATCTGTGCTGTGTGTTTGTGTATTTGTTAGTTTGGTTTTTTTCCTCTGGAGTCTGGCTATCTACTCAAGGAGAACATCCATTTTTTTCCAAACAGCCTTTATATGTTATATTGCTTAAGGTAGGGGACTCTAGAATTTATTGCCAAGCTTATCAGATAAACTCCAGAAAGCTCCCTTTCTAGTCTTTCATCATGAATGACAGAGTTGAGCTGCAGGGCCAATGTACTTGACAACAATTCCCTAAACATATTGCTACTGCAAAGAATTACAGCTCCCTTTCTAGTCTGGATGTATTTCAGAAAGACATGAAAGTCCTTAGGATAATGTCATCCATATCTTGGGGGGTTATGAAGTACTGCTCTCAGCAGCATATGCAAAGGGAACCAAGACTTAGGGATTGCACAACAGAAAGATCCTGTTCTCCAGGTTTGTTAATAATGACATTGACATAGAATCATAGAATCACAGAATCAGTCAGGGTTGGAGGGGACCACAAGGATCATCTAGTTTCAACCCCCCTGCCATGGCCAGGGACACCCTCCCTAGATCAGGCTGCCCATAGCCTCATCCAGCCTGGCCTTAAACACCTCCAGGGACGGGGCCTCAACCACCTCCCTGGGCAACCCATTCCAGGCTCTCACCACTCTCATGATGAACAACTTCCTGCTCACCTCCACTCTGAACCGACCCATGTCCAGCTTTGCTCCATCCCTAGAGGTGTTTAAAGCCTGGGGGCCCCATCCCTGGAGGTGTTTAAAGCCAGGTTGGATGAGCCTCTGGCAAGGCTGCTCTAGGGTAGGGCGTCCCAGCCCCTGTCAGGGGGGTTGGAACTAGATAGTCCTTGTGGTCCCTTCCAACCCTGGCTGATTCTGTGATTCTATGAACTCATTGTTAAGCATCTCTGTAATTGTTGCTTAGTTGAGATATTCTGAAGTACCCAATACAGCGCCACCGAGTTGGAATCTCTAGCTTTTATGTAACACGAAATCATACCTAGTACTTGAAATTCATATTGATAGTTCAAAACAAATCATGTGTTTAATGCAAATGTCTGACATTCAGTATGAAAGCATGTTGCTTCTTGCTCAGAATGTGTCACATTGTGTCATGTTATGAGCTGTCCTGGATGGTATTACCGTAACAAGCTACGACAAACCAATGAGACATCCTAAGAGAAATGGATTATTTTTGAGACTATTTCACAATCACCAGAATCCCAAGTGTTCACTTTGAATATTGCACATCAAGTAGATGGGCATAAATTTAGATGCATTCATGCTTATCTGTCGAGTTAAATCTCATTTCCTCACATGGATTTGTGCTTCATGTATATGCAGGTACAAGTATATAAATACACATGTGTGTATATATACTTTGATCTGTGTGGCTTGCTGTACACAGCCTTTTGCATCTAAAAGTGGTGGTAGGGTACCGTAACCCTGCCAGTGCATTTGTGCAGAGAAGGACTGCAGGGATGCTCAGAGGGCTGCAGCAGCTCTGCTGTGAGCACAGGCTGAAAGAGTTGGGGCTGTGCAGTCTGCAGAAGGGGAGGCTCCCAGCTGACCTTCTTGTGGCCTTCCAGGATCTGAAGGGGGCTACAAAAAAGCTGGGGAGGGACTTTTTAGGCTGTCAGGGAGTGACTGGACTGGGGGGAATGGAGCAAAGCTGGAGGTGGGGAGAGTTAGGCTGGACGTGAGGAGAAGGTTGCTGAGCATGAGAGTGGTGAGAGGCTGGACTGGGTTGCCCAGGGAGGTGGTTGAGGCCCCATGGCTGGAGGTGTTTAAGACCAGGCTGGATGAGGCTGTGGCCAACCTGATGTAGGGTAGGGTGTCCCTGGGCATGGCAGAGCAGTTGGAACTAGATGATTCTTGTGGTCCCTTCCAACCCTGACTGATTCTGTGATTCGTTATGTGATTTGCCACTGGAATGGGCTGCCCAGGGAGGTGGTAGAATCACCATCCCTGGAGGTGTTCAAGAGAAGACTGGATGAGGCACTTAGTGCCATGGTCTGGTTGATTGGGTAGGGCAGGGTGATAGGTTGGGCTGGATGATCTTGGNAAATCACAGCTAATGAGTTAATTCTTATGCATACAGAAATGTCTGCATCAGACCTTCAAGGCAAAGAATTACCTGAACTTGAAGTGACTTCCTGTCTTCCTACCCAGTCTTTCCTTTCTAGGACAAGGACAGAAGAAGCTATTAAGAGCTTGATTTCAACCACAAGTAAGTGACAGTTACTATACTGTACTTCTTTGAAAGTAATCTTTCAAACAGAATTACTGTCACACAATAACATGTCTAAAAAGAGTAGTCAGAAGTTGTGATCAGCCTACAAACAGAGTTTCTGTGGTCTTAAGCAGAACTGACAGTAGGACTTTTTTCAAGCTAAACTTTCATGGACATCCAAGGAAATATTGCTTCAGAAAAGTTAATGTAGATTATGAAACACTTGTAAAAAATTAACTTCTGTGGAGAATATTACATCACCAGTGTAAGTTTTTGATCTGCCTCCTCTCAAGTGAGACACTTTCAAATCCTAATGGGAAGCAAGTATTTGCTTAAAGCATCATCAGAAACATGGACATGAGCTGTGTCCAAGTCCAATAGTTCTCTTTTCAAAGATCCATTTTAGAAAGTATTTCTGGAAGCCTTGGTGACATAGATGACTTATTCTGCCCTCCTCAATTCAAGAGAGATGTTGGGATACTGGAAGGTGTCCAGAGAAGGGCAATGAAGCTGGTGAGGGGCTTGGAGCACAGCCCTGTGAGGAGAGGCTGAGGGAGCTGGGGGTGTGCAGCCTGCAGAAGAGGAGGCTCAGGGCAGACCTCATTGCTGTCTACAACTACCTGAAGGGAGGCTGTAGCCAGGTGGGGTTGGGCTCTGCTGCCAGGCAACCAGCAACAGAACAAGGGGACACAATCTCAAGTCGTGCCAGGGGAGGTCTAGGCTGGATGTTAGGAGGAAGTTGTTGGCAGAGAGAGTGATTGGCATTGGAATGGGCTGCCCAGGGAGGTGGTGGAGTCACCATCCCTGGAGGTGTTGAAGCAAAGCCTGGCTGAGGCACTTAGTGCCATGGTCTGGTTGACTGGACAGGGCTGGGTGCTAGGTTGGGCTGGATGATTTTGGAGGTCTCTTCCAACCTGGTAGATTCTATGAACTTTGATACCTTTATAGTTCTCATAGAAAGTATAACTTATGCTAAGGCAGTTTAAGGGATATGATTTGATTCTTAAAATGAGGGACAAATATTTAAAAGAAGGATAAGAAAACCTTGATTTGCGAAGGTCTGGTTACACAAATCAGCTCTTTCCAGTTTATTTTTCCCCAATTCCTTTCCAAGCCCATCTATTCCCCTCAGCTCAGCACGATTGCCACTGAAATTGATAGAATAATTTAAAGGTTGAATTGGCCTTTTAATGGTTCCTTATTCTTTTTAGAGACCTTTCCATTAACAACAATCACAAAGGACAAAAATGAGTGGGGAAAATAATAGAATAGATTGGAAAAGATCTTTAAGATCAAGTCAACCATTAACCTCGCACTGCCAAGTTCACTAAAACATGGCCATAAGTGCCCCATCCCCATGCCTTTTAAATAACTGCCAGAAATCACGAATCAAGAAAAGCCTGGATGAGGCACTTAGTGCCATGGTCTGGTTGACTGGAGAGGGCTGGGTGCTAGGTTGGACTGGATGAGCTTGGAGGTCTGTTCCAACCTGGTTGATTCTTTGATTCTAAGTGCTCTTCATTCAGGACCTGTGACAAACATTGCATCCAGTACTTCGCTGAGCTCTGTGAAAGTGGTAACTACTCTAGTAACAGAAATGGTTCTTTTGTTTATTCAGCATATCCTCTTTATATCTCCTTCCACCACCTGATAATGGTCCCTGGCCACAGTGATTCATATGTTCTGTAACTTTCTCTTGACGTCTTTCACCTTCTTACTTCTTACTGACCTACTTGCAATTCTTACTTCTGAACTGACCTACTTCCAACTCTGAATCCAAAACTCAGTCTAGGTCTGCTAAAATATAGCCAACATTCAGAACTGGGCTGGTGGTGATAAAGATTCACAAGTCAGTGACAAAGCTAAATCAACTCTAGAGGTATATGTACTACAGACTTGCTTTGCTTCAGCACTGGCAAGATCACAGAATCATAGAATCATAGAATCGTGGAATCACTGAATGTCAGGGGCTGGAAGGGACCTTGAAAGATCATCCAATCCAACCCCCTCTGCCACAGCAGGATCACCTATACTAGATCACACAGGAACTCATCCAGGTGGGTTTTGACTATCTCCAGAGAGGGAGAGTCCACAACTCCCCTGAGCAGCCAGTTTCAGTGTTCTGTCATCCTCACAGTGAAAGAATTCATCCTCATGTTTAAATGAAACCTCCTGTGCCTCAGCTGCCACCCATTGCCCCTTGTCCCGTCACTGGGCATCACCCAGCAGAGCCTGGCTCCAGCCTCCTGGTGCTCACCCTTTACATATTTTTAAACATTGCTGAGGTGACCTCTCAGTCTCCTCTTCTCCAAGCTAAAGAGCCCCAGCTCCCTCCGCTTCTCCTTCCAAGAGAGGTGTTCCATTCCCTTAATAATCTTTGTGGCTCTGCGCTGGACACTCTCAAGCGTTTCCATGTCCCTCTTGAAATGGGGGGCCCAGAACTGAACACAGTACTCCAGATATGACCTCACCACAGCAGAGCAGAGGGGCAGGAGAACCTCTCTTGACCTACTAGCCACAGCCCTTCTAATACATTGGCCCTCCTGGCCATGAGTGCACGTTGCTGGCTCATAATCAGCATCAGCTAGGTCCCATCAACGAGGACTCCCAAATCCTTTTCTCCTTCGCTGCCTTACAACAGGTCCGTCCCCTGCCTATCCTGATCCCTGGGGTTGTTCTTTCCCAGGTGCAAGACTCTACACCTGTCCTTGTTGAATTTCATTACATTTCTCCCTGCCCAACCCTCCAGCCCATCCAAGTCTCTCTGAATGGCAGCACAACCTTCTGCTGTGGCAGCCACTCAACCCAGTTTGCAGTTATCAGCAAATTTGCTGACAATGCACTCTGTGCCCTCATCCAGGTCATTGAACTGAGTGACCCAGAATTGGACACAGTATTCCACATCTGGCCTCACCAGGGCAGAGTAGATGGGAAGGAGAACCTCTTTCGACCTACTAAGCACTCCCATTTTAATACACCCCAGGCCTTCTTGGTCTTCTTGGCCTTCCTAGCCACAGGGTTACATTGCTGACTCATGATCTGGAGCAAGTAAAACATTTTATAAGAGGGAAGAGAGCTTTCTAAAGGTATAAATAACCAAAGCAACAGATGAAAAGGATGGAGGAGCAAATTTCACTTCGCTGTATTCAATGTTCGTGCCCATTGACATCTTTGCTCTCCCTCCAACTGCATATCTACATACAGTGATAAGGTCCACCTCAGACCTCCTCTTCTTTACGCTGAACAATCCTATCACAGAATCACAGAATCATTCAGGCTGGAAAAGACCTTTGAGATCATCAAGTCCAGCCTGTAACCTAACAACATGACATCAGCTAAACCATGCCACCAAGTGCCATATCCAATCCAGGGATACTTGGCAGAAAACTGATGATTTGAGGCTGATTCACACAAGTGCCCCAAGATGTCATGAAGGTATCAGTGAGGTATGTACTCCAACTGAGGATTATACTTCCCAGTGCTAGGATAAACAATTCTTAAGTATCATAGTATCATAGTATCATCAGGGTTGGAAGAGACCTCACAGATCATCAAGTCCAACCCTTCACCACAGAGCTCAAGGCTAGACCATGGCACCAAGTGCCACGTCCAATCTTGCCTTGAACAGCTCCAGGGATGGCAACTCCACCACCTCCCTGGGCAGCCCCAGTAAGACTACTCTGACTGTCAGGATCTTTGATTTCTGGGGAACTCTTGTATATGCTGACTCCCCAAAAAAAAAATCTCTCCCAATCATTTCATCAGCAATTTCTTATGTTTTGGTACAATCTCTGCAAACACAGTTTCTGCTGGAATATCTGCCTGGGAGCAAGGAAAATGACTCTTCATACAACAGCTATTACAGTCTCTTTCTCATAGCTCCTCTCTTTTAATCAGAGAAAACATACTGCACAAGTGGTCAAACACTGGAGCAAGTTGCCCAAGAAGACTCTGACATTTATATCTACAGGGATATTTAAAATGCAGCTGGATACCTGTCTCAATCCAGAGGCTGGGAAGGAGACACAGGTCTTCTGACCACTCCTGTGAGTGAAACTAAGACACAAATGAGGTCATATCAAAACAAAACTACTTATTACTTGAGAAAAAAGGGAGCGGACAGAATGGAGAAGAGGAGAGAGCAGGAAAGATTGAGAGATAATTACCATCCCCTGGTCCTTCTTTGGGGGGCTGGGGGAGGATGAGGACCCTGAGATGTTCTGCTGTCCCTCTGGCTGACATTCCTGCAGGTGATGCTCCTCCATCGTGTGAACTCCCAGGTGAGGGTTTACAAATTGTCCGTGGTTCATTCATCATAACTGCACCTGGCCCATGTCCTGGTCACATTACAATGATTTTCAGGTGCTTCCCAGTGGGCTTACAGGGGTCAGCTCCAAGTGAATAGAATCAACCAGGATGGAAGAGACCTCCGAGATCATCCAG
>WAAF01002788.1:20482-31563 GCA_013400475.1 Tricholaema leucomelas | reverse complement strand
TCTGCCTGGCTGCTCTCAGCCACTCTGTCCCCAGCCTGTAGTGCTGCTTGGGGTTGTTGTGGCCAAAGTGCAGAACCCTGCACTTGGCCTTGTTCAATCTCATCCCATTGGCCTCTGCCCACCCATCCAGCCTGCCTAGGTCCCTCTGCAGGGCTCTCCTACCTTCAAATAGATTAACACCTGGTGTCATCTGCAAACTTATCTACACAAATCTACACAAATAATACATTGTATCTACACAAAAAATACTCTGCAAGTAAAGCAGTATAACTGAAAAAACCCAACCCCCTACCTTGTGTCACATACCTGTGAGCACGTTTAAATACTCCATAAATGTGATAAAAACCTGTGAAGGCTCCTGGGCCTGAGATTTGGAGACTAGAACTATTTGCATAGCCAGCAACAGCTGAAAGCTGTTTTCAGTTTGCTCATCACCACCTGTTAGTCATCAGTTCTGTCATACGTCAAGCAGAACTGATATGTGTTGGACAAGTTTACTGTGCCTGAATATTGTCAGAGTTGATAAAACTTGCCTTGCTAACCAGCATATCGAGATGAATTGAAGATCAAACCTCCTCTGTCTTGCCACAAAAGAACATCCTTATCCTGACTAGATTCTTTTCATTCTATGTAACAGTTTGTCTCAGGAGCATGCTCTTCCAACGATCAGTAACATCTGTGCTGCATTCACATCTCCTGCCTTTGGGGGAGATCCTCTTACTATTGGTCTTCAGTCTGTCAGGGCTTGTCACAAGAAGATTCAACCAGTAAGACACTTTCTAAGCATTTTCAGGATGATACCAACATAAACTCTTGAGTGCATCTTAGAAGATGGGCTCTGGCCAACCTGCTCTAGGGTAGGGTGTCCCTGCCCACGGCAGGGGGGTTGGAACTAGATGATCCTTGTGGTCCCTTCCAACCCTGACTGACTCTGTGATTCTGTAACTTTATCTTCTAGTACATACAGTTTTTACTTATTTGTTTGTGTCAGACTCAGACCATTCTCCATCTGCCCTATGTGGACCCTGAGTTTAATTTGCTTTTTCATTTGGCTGACCTGGCACCGTTAGGTTTGCAGCTGGACTAGGTAATCTTAAGGACCATTTTCCTACCCAAACGATTCTATGATTTGAAAGTGGTAAATATCAGTGACAGGCATGACATTAACCTAACTATGTCTTCTGCAAGTAAACACTGCTAGTTTTACATTACAGAGCAGCAGACACTTCCTTTATAAGCTTATAAAGAAGTTTGTAAAGAAGGCCTTTGTTTAGCCATTTAAGAAACTGTTAACTCTATACATATACAGTGACTAAACAACCAGCATTCCACAGACTAGCATGCTGGTTTGAGGCTAAGTTTTACTGAGAGAAATTAAATCCTAGGCTGTGAGAAGAAAGAAAAAACACAACAGTAACCTACATCACTCATCCAAATAGAATAGAATAGAATAGAATAGAATAGAATAGAATAGAATAGAATAGAATAGAATAGAATCAACCAGGTTGGAAGAGACCTCCAAGATCATCCAGTCCAACCTAGCACCCAGCCCTGGCCAATCAACCAGACCATTGCACTAAGTGCCTCATCCAGGCTTTGCTTCAACACCTCCAGGGATGGGGGTGTTCAAAACATGGATAAACTGGGCACTTCAAACACACACACACTGCTCAGCTCTTCACTTGGGGCTGTGCCCTTTTTCTGCCAGTCTGGTCTCTGTGGCTGACTCTGCCTTTAACTCTCTAATCCACCTAACCCCTTTTTCCTCTAACCTCCTTCTAGTCTCTCTTTTGACATCTCACCTCAGCTCTCCAGATTTATCATGTGAGATACACATGGGTTGATCTGGTTATTTCTGAAGGGAGGGAGAGAGGGAAGGGTGAAGGGGATTTGGGTTGGGAGCCCTCCTGGGGACTCTGTTTCTGGGAGGGTTATTGTGTTTTTACTTGTAATTTAACTTGTATATAACTTGTATATATATTTACTTGTAATTTAACTTGTATATAACTGTATATATATTTGTGTATATCTGCCTGCATATTGTGCTAAGCTGTAAATATAGCTTCATTCTTAATTTCAAGTCATCTTAGTCTAGTCTGGGTGATTTTCTTAAGTGTGGGGAGATGAGTAACTCCCAAACCATCACAGACTAACATCCCTGTTTGGAGGCATATAGTGCCATGGTGTTATTGGTAGGTTGGACTGGATGAGCTTGGAAGTATCTCCCAATCTGGTTGATTCTATGATTCTGTGATATAAACTACTACATTAAATAATCACTCTAGCAATACATATACATATCCATATACACACCAGCATGACTCTAACAATGGTATTTAAAGCTGATACAACATTGTCCCTAGAAATATGTGTTGTGGAAGCGAATAATCTATTATGAATTATGCATATTGATTTCTCTACTAATATTAATTTTTATTATTAATATTCAAACAGTCCCTAAGACTGTTTTGGATTTTCAGTTGACAGGAGGTAGTTGCACAAATCATAGAATCATAGAATCATAGAATGGTTTAGGTTGGAAGGGACCTCAAGGATCATCCAGCTCCAACCCCCTGCCATAGGCAGGGACACCTCCCACTAGAGCAGGCTGCTCAAGGCCTCATCCAGCCTGGCCTTAAACGCCTCCAGGGAGGAAGCATCCACAAAGGGTATTTATAAACATGGAATTAAATAGTTTAATCAATCAGAACTTGGAAAACAGGGACTCAAAACCAGGAAAAATTCTAACTGAAGTAGTTGCACAAAGGGTATTTATAAACATGGAATTAAACAGCTTAATCAATCAGAACATGGAAAATAGAGACTCAAACCCAGGAACAATTCTAACTATGCTGATGGAGTCTTAGTGTTAACTCTAGCATATGTACTCACAATGCATTGCCCCCTGAGTAAGTCTCCTGTACAAAGACAGTTCCAAACCCCACAATTACGATCCCAAGGTAAAATACAAAATATTCCAGGCAGAGGGAAGGAGAGAAGGACTGAGTTGCTGCTAAGCTGCTGGTGCAAACACGTGGCTGCTGTGGTTCCCAGTGAAAAGAGATCCTCCTCACAGTGGAGAGTCAGCCCAGGAAAGGCCTGGTTTCTGAATCACCCCCCATTGTATACATTATTTTGCAAATGAAACTGGCCAGTAGGCACTAGCACCATTGCTCTGGCCAATGAATTCAAAGTTAAGTGCCTTGTGTGACTACACAGGCATGTTGAGGGGCTGCAGGAGACACCTGCCTTGGTGGTGCCGAGCTCCTAGCCCTCAGGGCTTTGCTGGGGCCAAACCCTCCGTTGTTCGCTCATCACTCAACTCCTGGACCTGCAACAGGAGGAGGACAGCAATGGTTAAATCAGCCTGGCAGGATTGATGCTCTACCAGGACAATATGCTTTTGCATGTAAGATGAGGAAGTAAATGCTGACTGTTCAGCTGCCATAGGCTGTGGTACCATAGTATCAGGGCAATAAGAGATGGGGAGAAAGCCTAATATAAGCAAGTTCCAATTTATTTCACCCAAGCATAGGTTTCTATGTCCTTCACCGAAGACTACGGAACAGGATTACAAAACTGTGTCAAATTCTAATGGTTTCAACATTACATACTACTTCTTAGAATCTTTTCATCTTCCAAGAGAGCACAACAACCTTCTCTCTATCATAACTACACTGTCTTAAGCAGACAGGCACCAGGTGGTACCAAGCTGTGAAGGCCATAAAACAATTAGTTTAGGCTACAAGCCTCTTGTTTTCTTTTAGAGGCACTGACCTTCCCTTTCCCTAGCTTGTTCTCAAGCCCACAGCTTGAACCCAACATTCAGCTAATCCTTCTGTGGTTTCTCTTGCAGCCATAGAACAGCATCCTGTTCTCCTCATGGAGCTGAGTCAAAATTACAGCATTTTTTTCCTGCGTTGCAGTGATTTTCAAATCTTGGCATTTGTGCTTCACTCTGAATCTCATAGGTAGGTTCTTGTTCCTTTCAACTACAATCCCTATTTACAACATTTCATATCTCTACCTTACAGACAGCCTTATAAACAACAAGAATCACTTTGCACTGGGGAATCACTATCACGTGTTGGCTTGACTGGATGTACCTGCCTGTAGCAAACTGTGATCATACAACACCGGCCTTGGTTCACCCCACTGGGTACTAAGAAATAAAGAGAAGCAGAATCATAGAATCACAGAATCAGTCAGGGTTGGAAGGGACCACTTAGTGCCGTGGTCTAGTTGGCTGGATAGGGCTGGGTGCTAGGTTAGACTGGATCATCTTGGAGGTCTTTCCCAACCTGGTTGATTCCAAGATTCCATGATTCTATGTAAAGTAACACAATAATTCAAGCCTACATTTCATTTCTAGAAAATGTCATCAGGCAGGATTGTTCTGAAATAATAGCTGTTACTAAAGAATTTGTTCCACAATATGGTTTTGTTATCTTGAAACCTTTGGCTTTTCTAATTTGTAACTTTCTATCACATAGTAGTTTGGTAGTTTAAAAAGTATTGTGTTTTTTTGCTGGCCTTGAACTACCTGGAGACTTAAGTGCCTCACAACGTGCCAAGACGTGCCACAGACATGGTGCTCTCTGCACATCTGCAACAGATGCTGCCTGCACCTCTGCAGACCTCCATGATAAGAGGAACCAGGATCAGCTCAGAGATTGTCATCCCCTTTCCCAGCACTCTCAGAAGATCTAGAAGACTTTCAACACTAAGAAGTTCCAACACTGCCACAAAGGAGCCAGGGATGATGATAAGTCACTAAGCTAGCTGCTGCAATAGCTTTTGCAAAAATTTGTACTGTTTTATGTGAACAATAAATAGACCTTGAGTCCTGTGTCCAGTCCTGGGCTCTTCAATCCAAGAGAGATGTTGAGACACTGGAACGTGTCCAAAGAAGGGTGACAAAGCTGGTGAGGGGCCTGGAGCACAGCCCTGTGAGGAGAGGCTGAGGGAGCTGGGGGTGTGCAGCCTGCAGAAGAGGAGGCTCAGGGCAGACCTCATTGCTGTCTACAACTACCTGAAGGGAGGCTGTAGTCAGGTGGAGATTGGTCTCTTCTGCCAGGCAACCAGCAACAGAACAAGGGGACACAGTCACAAGCTGTGCCAGGGGAGGTCTAGGCTGGATGTTAGGAGGAAGTCATTGGCAGAGAGAGTGATTGGCATTGGAATGGGCTGCCCAGGGAGGTGGTGGAGTTGCCATCCCTGGGGGTGTTCAAGCAAAGCCTGGATGAGGCACTTAGTGCCATGGTCTGGTTGATTGGACAGGGCTGGGTGCTAGGGTGGACTGGATGATCTTGGAGGTCTCTTCCAATCTGATTGATTCTCTGATTCTGTGACCAGAATCCATCATACACACTGGGTTGCCAGTTTACACAAACTGCCATAGGTCCATTAACTTAAACAAAAATTGTTGTATTAAACCAATGTAAAAGCTGGTCTAAGAGTGGAGCAAAACATTTGTTTTGGTGGTTTGGGGTTGTTTTTGTCCAAAACATAACAGATGAATGCAGCAATAAATGATGAACATAGGCATGCATTTTAATTAGTTATTATTGTAGTTTTTACTATGCAATTGTGAATTATGAGGGATTTCATCTTAATTAGAGGGCTGGACAGATGGTGAAAGGTTATTTTGTATTAAAATAACCTCAGCTGCCCAGTGAATGTGCACTTCAACCAACAGACTGTTTTTGTAATAAGAGATCTAATTGTCCAAACAAAGTACTTAGGATACTCTACTGATTTTTTTTGTAGGAAGAGACATTGAAGTTCTGTAATCTCAGCACTACATTTCATCTTTTACCTACAGGATAGATGAGCACTAGATTGTTGTGCTAGTTTGAGCCTAACTAGAATGTTTTGGTGAGAAGAATTAGATTGCAGGCTGTGAAAAGGAAACAATCATGTTGTCTACTTCACTCATGGGCTTCCTGGGATGTATAAGAACAAGAACATAAATATAGACAACAGAGTTGCTTTCTGTCTGGGGCTGCATAATCTCTCTCTAACCTAACCTGCTGTCTGTGTGACTAATCCATCTGCTTCCTAAACCCCCTGTCTGACCCTCCAAGCTACTTTGAACATAAGGCAAAGTCCTGGGTAATGTAGAGGGGTGGGAGGAAGGTGGAAGGGTGGTTAGGAGCCCCTCCTGGGGATTCAGGTTTCTGGGAGGGCTGTTGTGTTTCTGTATTACTTTCTAACTTGTCTATTTCTGTCTATAGCTGTATAGATACTGTAAATATCTGCTTATATATTGTGCTAAGCTGTAAATAGAAAGCTGCATTCAATTTCCAGAGCCACTGAGTCTAGTCTGGGTGATCTTCCATAGTATGGGGGGGTGGGTAACACCCAGACCATCACAGTTGTTACGTTTATAAAAACAAGATAGAATTTTAATTACTTGAGTCTGTGCAAAAAGGAGAAATGGACTGCAAGGTAAACCTACTTTCCAGGGTGAGAAGCCAGAAGGAAATTACATCTCCATTGTACATAAGCACATCAGCCAACACAAAGGTCAGTAGCTTATACGCTCTGCAGATACGGCGCCGTATTGAAGCAGCAGAGAAAGAAATGTACATCTACTAAACACAATCTCCTCTAAACCAAACAGTGGTTGGTTTTGTTTTCTCATTTCACTGTTTTTTCCAGAGTATTGGTAAGAATCATAGAATCATAGAATCAGTCAGGGTTGGAAGGGACCACAAGGATCATCCAGTTCCACCCCCCCTCCCCACCATGCCCAGGGACACCCTACCCTAGAGCAGGCTGCCCACAGCCTCAGCCAGCCTGGCCTTAAACACCTCCAGCCATGGGGCCTGAAACACCTCCCTGGGCAACCCATTCCAAGCTCTCACCACTCTCTTGCTGAACAGCTTCCTCCTCACAGCCACTCTGAATCTCCTCACCTCCAGCTTTGCTCCATTCCCCCCAGTCCTGTCACTCCCTGAGAGCCTAACAAATCCCTCTCCAGATTTTTATAGGCCTCTTTCAGATACTAGAGGGCCACAAGAACGTACCTGGGAGCCTCCTCTTCTCCAGACACAACAGCCCCAACTCTTTCAGTCTGAGCTCACAGCAGAGCTGCTGCAGCCCTCTCAGCATCCTCCTGGCCCTTCTCTGGACACACTCCAGCATCTCCACAGCCCTCTTGTAATGGAGGCTCCAGAACTGGATGCAGTACTCCAGGTGGGGTCTCAGCAGAGCAGAGTAGAGGGGGAGAATCACCTCCCTGGCCCTGCTGGCCACACTTCTGCTGCTGCAGCCCAGGCTCTGGTTGGCTCTGTAGGCTGCAAGTGCACACTGCTGGCTCCTGTTGAGCTTCTTGTCCACCAGTACCCCCAAGTGCCTCTCCTCAGGGCTGCCTTCCAGCCAGTCCCTGCCCAGCCTCTATTTGTGCTTGGCATTGCTTCGACCCAGCTGCAGGACCTTGCACTTGGTCTCGTTGAACCACATGAGGCTGGTTTGTGCCCACCTCTGCAGCCTGTCCAGGTCCCTCTGGATGCATCCCTTCCCTCTAGCTGAAACAAACAGGCTTTCAAGAGAAAACAGATCTGTCTGAAAACATCCATAAAAAGCAAGGTCATCTGCATGTTCCCAAGCCTAGCAAGATCAGAATTTTGCCTTTTGTGCACGGAATCATAGAATCATAGAATGGTTTAGGTTGGAAGGGACCTCAAGGATCATCCAGCTCCAACCCCCTGCCATAGGCAGGGACACCTCCCACTAGAGCAGGCTGCTCAAGGCCTCATCCAGCCTGGCCTTAAACACCTCCAGGGAGGAAGCATCCACAACCTCCCTGGGCAACCTGTGCCAGTGTCTCACCACCCTCACTGTAAAGAACTTCCTCCTAACATCCAGTCTAAAGCCCTTTGTGTCTGTAAGTGTCCCAGCACTGTCAGTGGGGCAACTAAGAGGCACATATAGAATCAGTCTGCTTGTCTGTGGCATCTACACAGGGCATAGCAAACACTACTGGATCTCAATAGTCAAACTACTGTCTCTGAACACGGCTTTAGACAGATAACAATCTTAACTTTTCCCTTCATCCCTCAAGAGTCATAGAACTGCTTTGCCTGCAGATGCTTTTAATTTATTCCCTTTCATTTCTCTTTTAGTGAATGCATTAGAAGCTGAAAGTATCTGAAGTGACATTCCTTAACATTTCTGCACTAGATCTTTCAGAAACACTTTTTCTGCCAATGCAGATAGCCTTTTTTTCTTGCTCAATTTGTATCTAGCACCAGTAATAAAAAGAACCACTTTGCTGTTCCCTGCATGGATTCCAAATTACTGTTCAGTTCTCATGACTGCAATATCATTCCTCCAAAAGTAAACTAATGAAAAAAGACCAACAAACAAAAAACCAAACAGATGAAAAGGTCTCTTCCAACCTGGTTGATTCTATGATTCTCTGATTGTCTGAAAAAGGCATCGTATGATGTTTATCTGAGTTATATTTCATCCCTCTCCATGTAGACACCACGAAAAATGGAAGGCTTTTTATGTTGACTACCACTTGGCCTCCTCCTGTTGCATGCTGCATGTTTCATGTTAATCTGTAATACGAACGCAAGGAGGAAGTTGTTCAGCGTCCGAGTGGTGAGACCCTGGGATGGGTTGCCCAGGGAGGTGCTTGGGTCCACATGCCTGGAGGTGTTTAAGGCCAAGCTGGATGAGGCTGTGGCCAGCCTGATCTAGAGTAGGGTGTCCCTGGCCATGGCAGGGGGGTTGGAACTGGCTGATCCTTGTGGTCCCTTCCAACCCTGACTGATTCTGTGACTCTATGAAATCTGGAAACCTCTAACAACTTGGTCATTCACAAGGCAAATTCCTTCCGAGCAATTGAAACCTTTGACATAAAACTGTGGATGAATCTCTTGCTGACAGAGGATATGATTTGATAAACATGAGCAACCTGTGCTGCAAAAAGTGTCCTTGGGCTGATCTTGGAGGCAGGAACTAAGGTGATGAAACAGCCCCCACGTCCAGCTGCAAGGGGACAGGATCTGCTGGCTGCAGGAGGCTGGCCCCATAAATGTTTGTTTAAGTCTTAACCTATCTGTCTCATGCATAGCCTTGAACCTATCTGTGTCTTCCACATGTACCAATCTTAACTAAGCTATCCAAGTACTCCTCTTCTAAGGTTGCCATAAGAGACACCGTATTACCGCAATAGAGGGTGAGGTCTGGGCTGGATGTTAGGAGGAAGTTCTTGCCAGGGAGAGTGATTGGCATTGGAATGGGCTGCCCAGGGAGGTGGTGGAGTCACTGTCCCTGGAGGTGTTGAAGCAAAGCCTGGCTGAGGCACTTAGTGCCATGGTCTGGGTGATTGGCCAGGGCTGGGTGCTAGGTTGGACTGGATGATCTTGGAGGTCTCTTCCAACCTGCTGGATTCTATGATTCTACGATTCTAAATGGGTCAGAGTTACAAAGCCCGGAATGTGCTTATGGGTTGTAATCTTGTGCAGTAATAGAGAATTCTTGAAGTTTTCCAACTATTACTGAAAAATACAGCATGTAGGTAATAGAAAAACAACAACAAAAAATCTTTTTCTCTTATTCACAGCTTGAATAGAATCACAGAATCAGTCAGGGTTGGAAGGGACCACAAGGATAATCTACTTCCAGNTGCTGCAGCCCTCTCAGCATCCTCATGGCCCTTCTCTGGACACACTCCAGCATCTCCACATCTCTCTTGTAACAGAGGCTCCAGAACTGGATGCAATTTATTTCCGGATGAGAGAAGGCAACAGGCACAAAGAACATTTTGAATTGCAAAACACATCTTTGAATTCAGTCATTTCCCCCCTCTGTATAACTGTAGTGTAATAATTATTTAAGTTGGTTACCTCAGAACTATTAGAATAATGTTTAGTGGACACTATTTAGAATGCCAATAGTAAATTGACAAATAGGAACTCTTTGTTCATGCACTAAGATGTAGAATCATGAAGGCATTTGATCTTCAATATATACTGCTGAGTCATATAGTTTTGTGGTAGCTGGCACTGGCACAAAGGTATTTGTCTCCCCACTGTAAACTAGAAAATGATCATCCTCACGTAATGAGCAGTCATTAATGACCTGATGCTCTGGACAATTACTTTTACTAATATGGTAGAACAATTGTCAAGGTCATGCTTAAAACCAGATTGATGAGGCAAGAGACATTCTTCTACTGAAGCAGTAAAATTCCTTTATAAGTGCAGCAACCAAAACAGGAGAGGCAGATAAGATTTACTCACCTGATTATCATAGGTTTGGAAAGGAGCATAAAATTACCCCATTATTGTGAACTGCCTATTTGTGGCTGAATTGCATATGGACAATGTAATTTAATCAATGATGATTTCAATTTCATTTATATTCATGTAGTATAAAAGTACTTGGAAAAGTACCACCCTCTTGTATCAATTTACATTACTATACCCCATAGATGGTTTTTCTTTAGCATCTCCCTTATTTATTTCATAGACAAATTCTGTTCACAGTTGCTGTTTAAACTTCTGTTTCAAAGACCTAGATTGACTCTTTTGCTCCTGTTGAGAAAGTAGAGGATGGCTTTGTTAGAACTTCTGCCTTCTCTCTGGGAAGCTGATTGGCAGAGCCCCTTTGGGGACAGTGCCAAAAAACAATCCAGGAGGATGTTGGAGCAGGTTATGCTTTTCTGACATGACGAGCCAGTGGGGAAGACCAGTCTGGCCAACCAGAGAGAGTTAGCTGGAACTCAGGGGAAAAAAACCCCAAACCAACAAAACAAACAACAGCAAACAACAAAATTACATGGTCTATGAAAGAAAGATCAGGAAACTCAGGAATATGACAAAGGTATCTTGGGGTTACACTATGAGAAAATATAGTATCATAGAATCAACCAGGTTGGAAGAGACCACCGAGATCATCCAGGCCAACCTAGCACCCAGCCCTGTCCAGTCAACCAGACCATGGCACTAAGTGCCTCATCCAGGCTTTGCTTCAACACCTCCAGGGACAGTGACTCCACCACCTCCCTGGGCAGCCCATTCCAATGCCAATCACTCTCTCTGCCAACAACTTCCTCCTAACAT
>WAAF01002788.1:3444-19404 GCA_013400475.1 Tricholaema leucomelas | reverse complement strand
AAAGAAAATCAAAAGAAAAGAAAAACAAAAGGAAAGAAAATTAAAAGAAAGAAAATTAAAAGAAAGGAAAATCAAAAGTTGGATGATCTTGGAGGTCAGAACTTGAATAGAATCACAGAATCAGTGGAAAGAAAATTAAAAGAAAGAAAATTAAAAGAAAGGAAAATCAAAAGTAAAGAAAATCAAAAGAAAAGAAAATCAAAATAAAAGAAAATTAAAATAAAAGAACATTAAAAGAAAAGAAAATCAAAAGAAAAGAAAAACAAAAGGAAAGAAAATTAAAAGAAAGAAAATTAAAAGAAAAGAAAATTAAAAGAAAATCCAAAGAAAAGGAATCAAAATAAAAGAAAACAAAAGAAATCAAAAGAAAAAGAGATAAAAAGAAAAGAAAATCAAAAGAAAAAAAATATCAAAAGAAAAGAAAATCAAAAGAAGAGAAAAGTCAACAGAATAGAAAACCAAAAGAAAATCTGTGCTCTTTTTCCCTTTCTCTGGAATGTTTTAGATTTAAGTGATACAAATTAAAGTCATTTTATAATAAGATATGGTCCTAAGAAGGGTTGAGTTCTAATCTCAGTCTTTGACAAAGGCACAGAGATGGAGGCACAAAGTGGACCTGGTCACCTGCTGGCCTGGTGTAGCAAGATGCTATTTGTTCACTGCAGAAAATGTAGAGAAGATCAGGGCAAAGATTAACAGTCAAGAGCAACAGGATTCATCTTTAATAACTTCATTCATTTCTAATGTCTCTTTCCACTTTTCAGTGGTCACTTTAAATATCTTCTGTAATTTAAAGAGGAAAGAAATGTCTTCTGGGCTCAGATTCAATTAAGCTCTTTTAAACATGTACTTTAGGATAACAAGCCTAGAGGTATCTATTTCTTTCCATTGTCTCTGAAGAGCAGCTGGTTAGACTAATTCAGCTGTAGATGTCCCCACTATAAAACTCTGCAGGAGAGGTTTTGCTTATTCATTCTTTCATGTGCTTTTCCCCTAACATTTCATTCTGTAGATTGGAGAGCTGGGTTAATGTTCTTGATACAGGCTCCTGGCCTGGCTCAGGAGCAGTGTGGCCAGCAGGAGGAGGGAGGTTATTCTGCCCCTGTACTCAGCACTGCTCAGGCCACACCTTGAGTGCTGTGCCCAGTTCTGGGCTCCTCAATTCAAGAGAGATGTTGAGGTGCTGGAAGGTGTCCAGAGAAGGGCAGCAAGGCTGGGGAGGGGCCTGGAGCACAGCCCTGTGAGGAGAGGCTGAGGGAGCTGGGGGTGTGCAGCCACTCTGTCCCCAGCACCTCAACATCTCTCTTGAATTGAGGAGCCCAGAACTGGACACAGCACTCACGGTGTGGCCTGAGCAGTGCTGAGCACAGGGGCAGAAGAACCTCCCTTGTCCTGCTGGCCACACTGTTCCTGAGCCAGCCCAGGATGCCATTGGCTCTCTTGGCCACCTGGGCACACTGCTGGCTCATCTTCAGAAGCTCTTAGTTCAGATCAGAGATCACTTAGAAGCTTTTATCACTTTTACCATACTTTCTCCATTGTTATATAAAGGATTGATGATTTCAGGATATTTTCTTAGTGTGTAGATTGAATACTGAAAACAGAAGTAGTTATAAGAGCTCTAAATTTTTAATGCACACCTCAGTCCAGAAAAAAGCCTTGAAATAATTTCATCTATGTACTTGAGAAATACAAAGCTTACAGATGTAATAAAAAGCTTACAAAGTAAGCTTGCTTCCATTCGATTTTCTGACAGGGAGTGACAGAACTAGAGGGAATGCAGCAAAGCTGGAGATGGGTAGGTTCAGGCTGGACTTGAGGAGGAAGTTGTTCAGCATGAGCATGGTGAGAGGCTGGAATGGGTTGCTCTGGATAGACTATATAACAGCCTTCAAGTGTTTACAGGAGGCCTACAGGATAGCTGAGGAGGAACACTTTACAAAAGTATTAGTAGGTTGAGAGGCAATGGCTTCAAACTGGAAGAAGTTAGATTTATACTCGACATTACAAAGAAATTCTGCACTTTGAGAGTGGTGAGACAGTGGAACAGGCTGAAGGCTCCAGCCCTGGAAGCGTTCAAAGCTGAGTTGCATGGGGCCTGGGCAGCATGGTCTGGTTAAGAGCTATCTCTTCCCCATGCAAGAGGATTGGAACTAGATGATGTTTAAGTCCCTTACAAACCAAACCATCCTATAGTTCTACATTCTCTTTTTTCTTTTCAGCTGTTTATCCTTTAACCAATCTGGTTTTTGAACTCCAGAAATGAATTTTGTGTTTTCACAAAGGCACACACTTCCAACTATAAGATCAAGAACAAGCCCAGACCATGTATGTATAGAATCACAGAATCAAAGAATCAACCAGTTTGGAAGAGACCTCCAAGACCATCCAGTCCGACCTAGCACCCAGCCTTATACATTAGAATCATAGAATCAGTCAGGGTTGGAAGGGACCACAAGGATCATTCAGGAGTTGCCATCCCTGAGGGTGTTCAATAAAAGACTGGATGAGACACTTAGAGTCATGGTCTAGTTGATTGGACAGGGTTGATGATAGGTTGGACTGGATGAGCTTGGAGGTCTCTTCCAAACTGGTTGATTCGATTCTATTCTATTCTATTCTATTCTGTTCCATTCCATTCCATTCCATTCTATTCTATTCTATTCTATTCTGTTCCATTCCATTCCATTCCATTCTATTCTATTCTATTCTATTCTGTTCCATTCCATTCCATTCCATTCTATTCTATTCTATTCTATTCTGTTCCATTCCATTCCATTCCATTCTATTCTATTCTATTCTATTCTATCTTATTCTATCCTGTCCAATTCTATCAAACTCTGTAATGAACTAACACAGTGAAGGATTCTGGCTACCTTGGCAATGAATTTAATTACTGAATTTAATGATAATTCTCTGTATTAAAAGACTTGCTTAAATTTTACTACATTCTATTCATCAGAATCAACTTATTTTCAGAAGTCTTAAGGAAACTACACCAGAATAAAGAATAAATCAGATAAATGTGCAAGTGATATTCATAAGGCAAGATAAAATTCTCTAAGGCTCCAATAAAGGCACCGAAGTATGGCTCCTTTTCACAGTTACACTGGAAAAATGACATATGAATCATTTATGTTACAAATTTATCCTGCAGAAAAGCTCTGCTACCTCCATTCTGAAAATCAATGAGGTCATGTTGGGTTTTTACAGTCCTGCACATGCAGTCATGAATAAAACATCCATTTTTATGCTAATAAGGTCTGTAAAAGTCTTCATCCCATAATATATACCTTGGTTGTAGCTCCTACATGAAACTCAAGAGTAACATTCAGCTATTTTTTAAATTTTATTTTGCAAATATTTCTTTACCATTATTTATTTATGGCAGGAGGTTTCTAAGTGCTGGGGAGAGAATCATATCAAGTTCTGTATTCAAAGTAAGCTATGCCAAAGTATTTTAAAATTATACTACCTAAATGTAATATATTAGGGCATAAATCCTGCCAAGCCATTGCAGCCCTTGATCTCCTCCTTCTGTCGGGGGTGTGCTAGTTTGAGCCTAGCTGGGATGATTTGGTGAGAAGAATTAGATCATAGGCTGAGAAATGAAAACAATGGTGAGGTCTACTTCGCTCACAGTCTTGCTGAGATGTGTAGAAAGGAAAAGCAAAACATTAGATAAAGGCACTTTTGCTCTGCACTTTGCTTGGGCACTGCATGCTGGGCTGTGCTCTCAGCCTTTGCCTGCTGGAGAGCTGAGGCTGCTGGCTGAACTCCATCTTGCTTTCTAACCTCACCCTCCATTTGCTTTGCTGATTCACCTTTGCTTCTTAATCCTCTTGGCCGAACCTCCATTCTTCCTTGGGACTCGGGGAAGGTTGAGAGGGGTAGGGGGAAGGTGAGGGGTGGTTGAGAGCCTCTCCTGGGGACTCAGGTTTCTGGGAGGGGAGTTGTGTTTCTGTATTACCTTTTACCTTGTCTATTTCTGTCTATAACTGTATATACTGTAACTATCTGCTTGTACATTGTGCCAGCTGTAAATATAAGCTTCATTCATATTTCCAGAGCCAACTGAGTCTAGTCTGGGTGATTTCTAAAGTGTGGGGAGGCAGGGGATACCCAAACCATCACAGGGGGAAGCCCCAGGAAGTTGAGTCAGATGAGCAAAAGCCTTGAGGGCTAAGAGTGCTTAGTGTCACATGTCAAGTGTCTTGTGCTGCATGGTCAAAGGAGGCAGGAGGCTTTGAATCCATTGGCCAGAACGATGGTGCCAGTGCCTATTGGCCAGTTGGATTTTCAAATGGAAGTGTTTAAAGGTGAGGTGAGTCAGAAACTGCCTTTCTTCATTCACCCTTTCTAGACTGAGCCTCTCTGCCTTTCTGCTGTTTGCAGCTCATTAACCAGGAATCAAGGTGGCCGCTTGTGTGCAGCTCACACCTGCCACCTTAGAAGCAACTCAGCTGTCCTTCCCTCTGCCTGGAATGTTTTGTATTTAACCCTGGGATCATTATTATGAGTTTGAAAGTGTGTAAAGACTTACTCAGGGACCAAAAGCATCATGACTATATCTGCTGGAGTGAATGCCAAGACTCCATGAGCATAGTTAGAATTTTTCCTGTTCTTGCATTATTATTTTCCAAGTTCTGATTGTTTAAACTGTTTAATTCTGTGCAACTGCTTCCTGTCGACTGAAAATCCAAAGAATCTTAGTTAATTTTCCCAAATTTTGAATGTTCATAATTAAAGTTAATATTAATACAGAAATTAATATTCATATTTAATAACAGATCATTCATTTCAAAGCTGGTGAGAGGCCTGGAACACAAACCCTATGAGGAGAGGCTGAGGGAGCTGGGGGTGTGCAGCCTGCAGAAGAGGAGGCTCAGGGCAGACCTCATTGCTATCTAGAACTACCTGAAGGGAGTCTGTAGCCAGGTGGGGGTTGGTCTCTTCTGCCAGACAACCAGCAACAGGACAAGGGGACAGAGTCTCAAGTTGTGCTGCGGGAGGTCTAGGCTGGATTTTAGGAGGAAGTTGTTGGCAGAGAGAGTTATTGGCATTGGAATGGGCTGCCCAGGGAGGTGGTGGAGTCGCTGTTCCTGGAGGTGTTGAAGCAAAGCCTGGATGAGGCACTTAGTGCCATGGTCTGGTTGATTGGACAGGGCTGAGTGATAGGTTAGCCTGAATGATCTTGAAGGTCTCTTCCAACCTGGTTGATTCAATGATTCTATATCCCCTGAAGGAACAGCTTTTCCTGAGTTAGATATATCATATTGTCACTCTAAAGCAAATTGTCCCTGAAATGGAATCCATAATTGCATAGTTTCTAGGTCTTTCCTATGTGGCATGCAGGAGGAACTTTTCATTAGAGCAGTGATGAAAAAAATAAATGAATCTGAAAAAAATCAGCCTAGAGTCATCAGAAAATGCTAAACACAAAGAATACACTGAAGAGTCTGAGGAATAGTTTCCATTCCTCTGGAATACAGAGAAGAACTCTTAAGGATAATCCTCAGATACTTTTATCTCAAAGGTGTGATGAAGAAACACTAAGCTGTTGTAAACAAATGCTATTAGCGTACTAGTTCGTGATTCCTGCCCAATTTGGATGTCTTAGAAGCTAAAACATTGCTGAGATGTACAGGTAGGGTTTCTTAGATCTCTTCAAGCTCACATTAATCTGTCTCCCAGTATTTTATCATCTATTGAAGGTCACCCACTCTGCAGGAAAACTGCAAACCCACAAGCAGTGTCTGCACTGTGTGAGTAGGTGACCTTGCATGGTGAGTGTTCTGGAGATAATAAATTCCTGACTGTACACCGACTTTTGTGCTGACCATGAAGCTTTTCTGAGCACAGGCAGCGACAGAACTGCAATGGATCAGTGAATGCTCAAGTTAAACAAAAAAAATATGTATTACAGAGCTGCTGGGTGAGACAGAAGCTCTGGGGGTTCAGAACATAATTTCCACTTAATATTTGCTGAAAGTGCACCTAATGTTTATTTGACTCATCTTCACCTTGATTTTTTCCCCTTTTCAGACAATTAGAATTATGATTAATTTAGTACAAGTCACTTCTAGAGGTGAATATGATATAGAATAATAGAATCAACCAGGTTGGAAGAGACCTCCAAGCTCATCCAGGCCAACCTAGCACCCAGACCTGTCCAATCAACCAGACCATGGCACTAAGTGCCTCATCCAGGCTTTGCTTGAACACCTCCAGGGACGGTGACTCCACCACCTCCCTGGGCAGCCCATTCCAATGCCAATCACTCTCTCTGCCAACAACTTCCTCCTGACATCCAGCCTGTACTTCCCTGGCACAGCTTGAGACTGTCCCCCCCTACTCTGCTGCTGGCTGCCTGACAGAAGAGACCAACTCCCACCTTCCACAGGTTTGTGGACAGGATTCTTTTGCATGTGTGAAATAGCATGCAGTTTAATGGTTTATAATTTAGATAGCATCTAGTCCTGATGTTCAGCAAACCACCAGCTTTGTATGTGCAAACAGAGCAACTCTTGATTTACACTATTTATCAGTGAGAATAGTATCAGTTCAAGATAAGTTCAATTACTAGAAGCTGTATCAGCTTCATCACTCTTCCTGTAACCTGGAACAACATTAACTACACAGAGAAGTGCTTCTTCCTCCATATTCCCCTTCAGCTCTGCTAGATCTAGATGAATTGCCATAATAAAAGCCACTAGCAAGTGAGGAAATATAGCAGAGGAAAAGAGAAAAAGAAAAGATAGCTCATCCACTCCACTATTAGATTAATCAGGTCCTCTACACGGATTTTAAATGCCTGTGACACGTTTTTTACTCTCAGAGTAATAAAATTCTATTACACAACTAGCAGAAAACATCACTCACATCTCTCTGACAAAAAGGCAGTTAGCATAAAAACTAAACCTGAGCTAGTTGAGGGTTAACTCATATGCGGTTCCTATAATCTAGTTCAATAAATGAGCAATATGAACTCTGACAGAAGAAACATCAATTCCTACATGAAGCTTAAGTAGGAAAAATCAGTAAAATGACCATAACTTAGCATATAAAGTGGGTGTCTATAAATGAAAACTATCTTCTCTTCATATACAGCAGAGAGGGGAGAAGAAGAAAAGGAAATCAACAGAAACTCACTACATTGAAGTAGAATAGAATAGAATAGAATAGGAATCAAGCAGGTTGGAAGAGACCTCCAAGATCATCCAGGCCAACCTAGCACCCAGCCCTGTCCAGTCAACCAGACCATGGCACTAAGTGCCTCAGCCAGGCTTTTCTTGAACACCCCCAGGGATGGTGACTCCTCCACCTAAACCTCTCTGATGGCTCCTTTTACATCCTTATTGTGAACAGACTCAGCCAAACGAACACATTTGTTGTGAACTCATTCTAATTGCAGTGTGCCCAGGGAGCAGATATCCTGTTACTAAATATTGCTTCAGTTGTGATGCTGAACTCTCTGCATATTATTCTAGTAAATTTGCTTTGTGCTGTTTCGCTGCAGTTCCTTCTGTTGTTGTTATGGGCACTTTGCAGGCTTTCCATTAAAAGCTTACTTTCAGGCATTTATATAGGGGATGCTGAAGGGTAAAGCATACAAACCACATCTGAGTGGCACTTCAGGTCCTTCACTGTTATGAGATTCTTGAAATTATTTGATAAAAGGCAGTATCTCCTGACAAATTATTTTATGGGGTTTTGTGGGTTGTTTGCCTCCTTCAATTTCTCTCTCTGTTTCACAGTGAGTTCTAACTATGAATTTGGAGCCAGAATCCCAACGATTGTAAACTGATTTAGTTGTATGGAAGTCAATGGTAGTGTAGTGATTTACATCACATGGGTCTCATTGTAGCTCTTTAAATTGTATGTACAAAAGATACTTAGACAGTGTTCTTAGTCAAGGAGATCTATCACAGCATTCCTACTGTTCCTACTACTAAGATATACTACTATTCCAAACAAATATACTTCCACAGACTAGATCTGCTACAGGCTGTGTTGAAGATTTGTTTATTTCTGTAGGATTTTCTTCAGTACATTTCTTTAAGATATGTAAGGCAAAACGAGTAACATTAACAGGCCCTTAGTGCCATGGTCTGGTTGACTGGATAGGGCTGGGTGCTAGGTTGGACTGGATGAGCTTGGAGGTCTCTTCCAACCTGGTTGATTCTATGATTCTAAGATCAGAGGTAAGAGGAGACAATAATCACTACTCCAGAACCCAGTGAATCAGCATTCCAGATTCCACTGACTTCCAGGGTGTCCAGTGTCTTCTTGGTGTTGGGTGAACACACTGACAGTTCATGGTGCTACTTTTTATTCCTGAGTTCCTCTTCATTCCTTGCCTACAGCTGGATGGTAAAGGTATTCCCAAAGTAGAGCAGATCATGTGCCACTTGCTTGATGGCACAGGCAGATTGGGCATTGAGGTGGTTGCAAAGTGGCAAGCACCCTTTAATATTCTGGGTGACTGTTGCTTCACCTTTGTTTGCGACAGGTCAGTTGTGAAGTAATGACTTTGAGTTGGCACAGGCGAGGTGTAGGCACCCAAACAGTACCAGGAGGAGACTGTCATGGATACTTGAGTACAGAAAAAAGGAGAGAGAAGCAGTCTGAAACAAAGTTTATGTGGTACAAACTTCTACAGGTAGACTGAACACTGAGCTTCTGGGTTCAGGCAACAGTGATCAGCAGCAAGAACTCCAGACGGAAACCAGTTACTAGAGTTGTTTCCTAGGGGTCAATCTTGTGTCTCATACTGCTTAACATAGTTATTAATGATCTAGATGACAGGATGCTAAAGTGTCACCACCAGCAACAAGACTTCAAGCACTGAAAAACTGGGAGTAGTGATTGAAACACTTATTATTGTGTGAGGGATGGTGCAAAATTAATAATCTGTATTAATTTTGATATCCAGGAAATAGTTGTTAATAACTATGAACACTGTTTATTAACATTAAAACTCATTGGAAAACGTATTCACAGGTTTGAACATGCACAGGTTGGAAATTTATACATGCAGGGAACAGGCAAAAGTCGAGCACTTATTTCTTAAAGTGGCAAACATAAATATACTGGAAGAAGCTTTAAAGTATTTACCCACAAAGTATAAATCAGACAGTACCCAAAGCAGGTGGAACTCTGTCTTGTTAGCTGCTGAGACTTGATTCTTCCTAGGCTTCTGGGGAAAGGAGGCAGACAATCTCTGACCTTGTCTCCTGGTCCTCTGGATGATCTGTGTATCTCCAGGACTTCTAGTCCTAGCAGGAGACTTTCAGGAGCAGGCAGGATGTCTGCCATGTGCAGTCTCAGCACGATGTCACGCTGGCTGTGCAGGCTGATCGTGTGCAGGCATTTAGAGCCTGTTCCTGGTGAGCTCTCCAGGCAAATTCAGGATGCAAAATGAGGCAGCAGCAGCCCTGTGTTACCTGCTTATCCCTTTTATCAATATCCATCCCAAGACTACTGGGGCACTGGACATAGATTAGCCAATTGTAATGGCACTTGGCATTGGACATAGATTAGCCAATTGTAATGGCACTTGGCACTGGACATAGATTAGCCAATCAGAATGGCACTTGGCCTGGCCTAATCATATTAGGTGAGGCCAGGGCTTTTGCCCTCCCCTCCTACAGTTGCCTCCCCTGTACACAGGAGGAGCAGAGGAACAGAGGAACATGTCTGGGCAAGCCAACATGGATAAGTCCATGTTTGCCCGATCAGGGCTACCACCACATATTGTAATTAATATGTTAAAAAAAACCAATTCTATTCTTTCTCAAGAGAAAACATATTTCAATAAACATATTTTGTAAAGATCAATATAATTCTATGATACAGAATATAAGAACATAGAATATAATTCTATGATTCTGTGATAATGTCTGTGTTAACCTGACAGAATATATGACCTTCTAACTGATAAATTTAAACTCAAATACACTAAAGATTAAAAAAAATATACTCATCATTGCTGCCCATCTCTTAAAGGAATCTTTCCAACCCTGGCACTCTATTTTTCACCTAACAGACATAATGAAAGCTGTGAAGTCTTTTTAATTTGTTCATTACTGCCCTCAATAATTAACCCATCTTCTGCTATAAAATTACTATTATGTGAAATAATATTGTGTGAATGTGTGTGGCAGAAGTTTAAAGGTAGTTTGAACCGCACAATCTAGATTAACACTTTCCTTGGAATTTACTTTATTCCCCCAAATTATTAAAGGGTTTTGCTAGTTTGAGCCTAGCTAGAATGTTTTGGTGAGAAGGACTAGATCATAGGCTGAGAAATTAAAACAATGGTGAGGTCTACTTCCCTCACAGTCTTGCTAGGATGTGTAAAGAAGAAAGGCAAAACAAAGATTAGGTCACTTTTGCTCTGCACTTTGCTTGGGCACTTCGTGCTGGGCTGTTCTCTCCTCCTTGCCTGCTGGAGAGCTGGGGCTGCTGGCTGAACTCCATCTTGCTTTCTAACCTCACCCTCCATTTGCTTTGCTGATTTCACCTTTGCTTCTTAATCCCCATGGCCGAACCTCCATTCTTCCTTGGGGCTGGGGTAAGGTTGAGAGGGGTAGGGGGAAGGTGAGGGGGTGGTTGAGAGCCCCTCCTGGGGACTCAGGTTTCTGGGAGGGGAGTTGTGTTTCTGTATTACCTTTTCCCTTGTCTATTTCTGTCTGTAACTGTATATACTGTAACTATCTGCTTGTACATTGTGCCAGCTGTAAATATAAGCTTCATTCACATTTCCAGAGCTGGCTGAGTCTAGTCTGGGTGATTTCTAAAGTGTGGGGGGGCAGGGAACACCTAAACCATCACAGGTTAACAAAAAAAACAAACTAAATTCAAACATATAATAAAAAAACTCAGAAAGAGTAACACCCAACAGCTGCAGTAACAAAAATTAAAAGGCAATATAAGAAAGCCTGGATACAGGTATATTAACCTGCCCTTTGGTGTTATCCAACAGGCAAAGTGTTTGCTCTTCAAAAGTAACTATATTTAAGCTCCAGGTATAATTCATCCCTGGAAGAGATAATTTCACATTCTGCGTGAACCTGCAATTTGCATCACAGGACAGAAAAATCACTCCAAGCTTCCAGTTAATTTGATGATGGAATTTTAACAAGATCTTCCCAGGTTTTCCCTAGGGTACATAATTGCTGCAGCTCTTTATACGTTGAAGGACACCGGGAAGATGCCTGCTGCTGAAGTACGGTGCAGTATACTATAAGAGGACACTTCATTTGTAGCACAGCAAGATGGAATTTCCCAGGGGCCCTTCAGGAAGCATAACATATAGTTGAAATACATGCACATATACAAGCACTGCAGCAAACTGTTTGCTCTGTTTTTATATCTAGATAACTAAAACTACCTGCCTAACATTCCAGTTCCGCACTTAATTTATTGTGCCTATTAAGCAGTTATCTAAAGCAACAAAAAACAACCAAACAAAAAAATCAGTGAGCTTTAAAATGTCTTCTTGAAATAGAATGGAATAGAATCAAGCAGGTTGGAAGAGACCTCCAAGATCAACCAATCGAGCCTAGCACCCAGCCCTATCCAGTCAACCAGACCATGGCACTAAGTGCCTCAGCCAAGCTTTGCTTGAACACCTCCAGGGACGGTGACTCCACCACCTCCCTGGGCAGCCCATTCCAATGCCAATCACTCTCTCTGCCAACAACTTCCTCCTAACATCCAGCCTATACTTTCCTGGCACAACTTGAGACTGTGTCCCCTTATTCTTTTGCTGCTTGCCTGGCAGATGAGACCAACCCCAGCTGGCTACAGCCTCCCTTCAGGTAGTTGCAGACAGCAATGAGGTCTGCCCTGAGCCTCCTCTTCTCCAGGCTGCACAATCCCAGCTCCCTCAGCCTTTCCTCATAGGGTTTGATGATGCTTACAAGGGATCACCACAGAAGCTGCAGAAGCTGTTACCATTCTTAATTATTTGATAGCTAAAGAAGGATTATTTTGGTTTTAGGGGGCTTATGCATATGTGAGACCAGAGACATGACCTGCTGTACATTTACTGAAAGGTAGAGCCTGAAGCTAATTGTTATGCTCTGGCTGAAGCAGAAACTGCAGAAAGGCAATTCCTCATCTACCACCTTAGCAAATATTAGTGTGTGTTATATAAACACAAGGTGAATCTCTAACATTTTTGTGAAAGGGAAAAGATATTTTATCTGGAGCTCATAGAAAACCAGAAGAGAAATGTCAATGGATCAAAAGCTCCATATTGTTTGTCTGGTTGTTCCATTGGCAAAAATAAACAGTTGAGACAGCAACTTAGCCATTTGCAAATATTATTATAAGCATTAGCATGTTAATACACTGTACAGTGTGGAAGGAGTTCAAAGAGCGAATGAGATTAATTTGTCTTGTTTAAGATTTTAGCTATCATCTCCATTTCAGGCTTTTTTGTTTTCTTTTCCATTCATACATACAAGAAAAAGAACAACATGAAAAAAAAAGATCAAATGGAGTCAGCTGGATTCTAGTGTCCTCAGGTATGCTAGTGTGCTTACTACTGACCTGCAGAACTGGGATAGGGGAAAGAGAATCATAAAATCACAAAGTCAGAGAATCATAGAATCAGCCAGGTTGGCAGAGGCCTCCAAGATCATCCACTCCAACCTAGCACCCAGCCCTATTCAGTCATCTAGACCATGGCACTAAGTGCCTCAGCCAGGCTTTGCTTCAACACCTCCTTGGACGGTGACTCCACCACCTCCCTGGGCAGCCCATTCCAATGCCAATCACTCTCTCTGCCAACAACTTCCTCCTAACATCCAGCCTAGACCCCCCCTGGCACAGCTTGAGACTGTGTCCCCTTCTTCTGTGGCTCCTTGCCTGGCAGAAGAGACCAACCCCAACATGGTGCAAAAAGTGGCAGGAGAAAAACACCTTTCCTGCCAAGGCTAGCATTGGCTCACATGGGCCCTAGCCCAAGCCATGTGTAATAGGTTGAGTTTTCCTGCTTCCTCTAGTATCATTTGACACAATTATTCTCAGAGTTAGTAAGCCAAAAAGTGTGCTCTGCTTCTCCTGCACTGCTGCTTCTCCTTCCTCAAAAGCTTTTCCCACTGGAAAAGTTTCCCCACATCAAAGCACTTCCCTGCGCTGCAAAGCTCTCTGGTTGTAAAGTGTTTCTGGCTGTAAAGCGCTTTCTTGGCTGCAAAGCACCCTTGTGGTTTCCTGGCCCCACTTTGGCTTTTTCTTTCTTGCACTGCACACTTGTGGACCATAAATTGCTTCCCCAAAGCAGGAGATCAGTACCACCACCCCATGAGTTAAAGTGGGTATTTTGCTAGAGGCTCTGGAGGCTGCCTGCCACTTGTTAGTGGGACATATTCACTCCTTGGGAACATATCTTCTTCCAATTAAAGAATCACAGAATCAACTAGGTTGGAAAAGGCCTCTAGGATCATAGACTCCAACTTATCACCTAACCCTTCTAATTAACTAAAGCATGGCACTAAGTGCTTCATCCAGCCTCCGTTTAAACACCTCCAAGGATGGTGACTCCACCACCTCCCCGGGCAGTCCATTCCAATGCCAAGCACTCTTTCTGTGAAGAATTTCTGCACCTGCCCTGGTGCAATTTGAGACTGTCTCCTCTAGTTCTGTCACTGAGTGCCTGGGAGAAGAGACCAACTCCTGCCTGGCTATAACCTCCTTTCAGATAGTTGTAGAGAGCAATGAGGTCTCTCCTGAGCCTTTTCTCCAGGCTGCACATCCCCAGCTCCCTCAGCCTCTCCTCACAGGGCTGTGCTCCAGGCCCCTCACCAGCTTCATCACCCTTCTCTGGACACATTCCAGCACCTTAACATCTCTCTTGAATTGAGGGGCCCAGAACTGGACACAGCACTCAAGATGTGGCCTAACCAGTGCCAAGTACAGGGGCAGAATGACCTCCCTGGTACTGCTGGCCATGCTATTCCTGTTACAGGTCTGGATGCCACTGGCCTTCTTGGCCACCTGGGAACACTGCTGGCCTGTTGACCAGTATCCTTAGGTCCCCCTCTGCCTGGCTGCTCTCCAGCACAGGAAGCAGCAGAGGCTCCAAGAAAGCAAAAGACAAACTGCTTTGGCACAGCATCTCCCCCATCTCAACAAGGACAACCGGAAACATTGTTGTTGGCCCTCTCACAAGGAATCCACAGGTGCATGTCATAGAATCATAGAATCATAGAATGGTTTGGTTGGAAGGGACCTCCAGGATCATCCAGCTCCAACCCCCTGCCACAGGCAGGGACACCTCCCACTAGAGCAGGCTGCTCAAGGCCTCATCCAGCCTGGCCTTAAACGCCTCCAGGGAGGAAGCATCCACAACCTCCCTGGGCAACCTGTGCCAGTGTCTCACCACCCTCACTGTAAAGAACTTCCTCCTAACATCCAGTCTAAATCTCCCCTCTGCCAGCTTAAACCCATTCCCCCTCGTCCTGACATTACCAGACCTTGTCAATAGTCCCTCCCCAGCCTTCCTGTAGGCTCCCTTCAGATCCTGCAAGGCCACTCTAAGGTCTCCTCGAAGCCTTCTCTTCTCCAGGCTGCAGAGCCCCAACTCTCTCAGCCTGTCCTCATAGCAGAGCTGCTGCAGCCCTCTGATCATCTTCGTGGCTCTCCTCTGGACTCGCTCCAGCAGTTCCATGTCCTTCTTGTGTTGGGGGCTCCAGAACTGCACACACACCTTCAGGTACAGGGGAACCACTCAAATGCAGAGAGGTAGTAGCCATGGCTCTGATGCCTGTCTGCCCACAGCATGTGGTCATGAACAACCCATCCTGCTTCTCAGTTCAACATGACAATCACAGTGCAACTCACTGCAAACATCAGCAGCTAACTGTTTACCTTAAATTGTTTGGCTCTTTTTTATACACACATTGCGAAATTATCTCCCAACCCAACACACAAATCTGTACATTTTCCCTAACCTGTGTATAGTTTAGGGTGTGGGGGTTTGGACTAATAAATACTGTATATTTTTGTTAATTTCCCACCTTACTCCCTATTTACTTCATGATATCAGGTATGTGCCCTCATTCTTCACTGAGGGAGTCATTGGCTACTGGAATGGGCTGCCCAGGGAGGTGGTGGAGTCACCGTCCCTGGAGCTGTTCAAGGCAGGATTGGACGTGGCACTTGGTGCCATGGTCTAGCCTTGAGCTCTGTGGTGAAGGGTTGGACTTGATGATCTGTGAGGTCTCTTCCAACCTTGGTGATACTGTGAGACTATGATCTACCTAAACATTTATTGTTATTTAGTGCAGTATATCCTGCAGATTGGATAGGCATTTTTAGAACATTTAAAATAGTTTAGTTCTGCATCTTAGAATCATGGAATGGTTTAGGTTGGAAGAGATCTCAAAGTTCATCCAGCTCCAGCCCCTCAACCATAGGCAGGGACACCTCCCATTAGAACAGATTGCTCAGTGCCTTATCCAACCTGGCCTTGGACACCTCCAGGGAGGTTGTGGAGCACAGAAGCACAGAATGTGATCTTCGATCACATTCTGTGCTTCTGTGCTCCACAACCTCCCTGGAGGTGTCCAAGGCCAGGTTGGATAAGGCACTGAGCAATCTGTTCTAATGGGAGGTGTCCCTGCCTATGGTTGAGGGGCTGGAGCTGGATGAACTTTGAGATCTCTTCCAACCTAAACCATTCCATGATTCTAAGATGCAGAACTAAACTATTTTAAATGTTCTAAAAATGCCTATCCAATCTGCAGGATATACTGCACTAAATAACAATAAATGTTTAGGTAGATCATAGTCTCACAGTATCACCAAGGTTGGAAGAGACCTCACAGATCATCAAGTCCAACCCTTCACCACAGAGCTCAAGGCTAGACCATGGCACCAAGTGCCACGTCCAATCCTGCCTTGAACAGCTCCAGGGACGGTGACTCCACCACCTCCCTGGGCAGCCCA
>WAAF01002787.1:203808-220177 GCA_013400475.1 Tricholaema leucomelas | reverse complement strand
CCTCATAGGAGAGGTGCTTCAGCTCTCTGATTATCCTCGTGGCCCTTCCTGTGCTGCTGCCCTACCTGTGGCTGCTGTGCCCACTCAGCCCGTGGGCAGTGCAGGCTTCTCTGCTCGCTCTGCAGGTTGCTGGCTCAGCCCTGCTGGGTTTTCTCCTCCTCCTCCTCCCTCACTCCAGTCAGCGTTCCCTGCATGGCAACCTCAGCTGAGAGACCTGGAGTCTGTTCTAGCCTTAACCCCAGCTCTTTGATACTCCACACACCAAAGCAGCTCAGCCCCTGAAGACAATTTCTCTGCTCTGGAAGCTGTGCAGTAATTGGAGGAGCCAGCCCCAGCCATGTCCCTGAGCTATGTGTTGGGTTTCCCAGCTCCCTGTACCTCACCCTGTGCTGCTGGGAACTGCAGAGCTCCTCGGCTTGGGCTCCTCCGCAGGCAGAAGTCACTGCACAAGAACCATCCCTGGCCAAGGGCTTTGCCCCCTTGTCTGCTCTTGCAGCTGCTGAGGGGGTTGGAGAATAGAGGAGCATGGAATGGGTTGGAGAAGCCCTCTGGGATCACTCAGCCCAACACCAACCCAGCCCCACCATGGCCACCAAACCATGTCCCAGTGCCAAGGCCACACAGTGCTGGAACACCTTCAGGCATGGGGACTCCACCACCTCCCTGGGCCTCCCCTCAGTCTCTCTTTTTGAGAAGGGAGCTGGAGTCTGAAGAAGAGGAGGCTGAGGGCAGCCCTCATGGCTCTCTACAGCTCTCTGAGAGCAGGTTGGAGTGAGGCCAGTGTTGGCCTCTTCTCCCATGTAGCTAACAACAGGACAAGAGAGAATGGCCTAGAATGGTGCCAGAGCAGGGTTAGGTTGGAGAGGAGGAAAAATGTCTTTGGTGCAAGAGTGGTCAGGGACTGGCAGAGGCTGCCCAGGAAGGTGGTGCAGTTTCCATGCCTGGAGGTGTTCCAGAGCCGTGTGGCCATGGCACTTGTGGCCATGGTTTAGTGGCCATGGTGGTGCTGGGTTGGTGTTGGATTGGTTGACCTCAGAGGCCTTTTCCAACCCAGCCCATTCTGTGATCTAACTTTGGGGCACAGTCTAGCGGTGATGGAGGTGTTGGGCAGCAGTTTGGACTCAGTGGTCTCAGAAGGCTTCTCCAATCACAATGACTCCAGGATCCCCCAAGGAGCTCTCAGAGCACAAATTGCACCAGGGAGCAGCTGCAGACTGAGCTCAAGCTGACACTCTCAACAAGATTCGTTTCCTTTTGTATTGCTGCAAAGCCCTGGGCAGCTGCTTTCTGTTACTGCCCCTGGGGAGGTCCAGCTGGCAGGTCAGAAGACACTTGTTGGCTGGAAGGGTTCTCCAGGCCTGGCATAGGCTGCCCAGGGAGATAGCTGAATAATGCCCACCCCTGGAGGTGATTCCCAAAGGCAGAGCTGTGGTGCTGAGGGTCATGGCTCAGCCCCAGCCTGGGCAGAGTCAGAGAGTTGGGCAGGGTGAGCTCAGAGGGCTGTGCCAACCCAGTGAATCGATGAAGCTCTGCCTTGCCACATGCAAGGAGACCTTCCCTCATGGTTCTTGCTGTGACATTGGTTCTGAATGTGTTCAGCAGATCAAAGTTGTCCCTCACAAGCTCTTGGCAGCAAAGAGGATGCCCCAAGTGAGGGCATGGTGCAGATGTGCCAGCTGCAATCAGCAGCCAGGCTCCTCCAGCTTCCTGTTGAGCAATTAGAAAGGTTCAGGGAGCAGCTTGCAGGAGAGCTTCCTCCAGAGAGGAATCTGCAGGGCTCCACAGGGCATTCCAGGAGTCAGCACTTCTGTGCCACACGCTCCTTTGCTGCGTGTGCTCTGCCTGAGAACATTAACGAGTCAGCCCTTCTCATGTCATCATTTGCATCTTTAATTGAGCCCTGGCAATCAGTGGGAATGCATTGAAAGGCTTCATCTCCTTTCTTCACCTTTCCCCATCCAGGAGGAGCAGAGCAGCAAACATCTGGAGGTGCTCAAGGCCAAGATAGATGAGGGCTTGAGCAACCAGGGCTGGTGGAAGGCTGAAGATCACCTAGTTCCAAGCCCCCTGCCACGGGCATAGCCCATGGGCTTGCAATTAGGTGATCTTCAACATCCCTTCTAACCCTACCCACCCCATGAAGCTATGCCTATGGAGGGGAGGCAGTGGCTGTGCTGCCACACAGCTCTGGAACAGCTCCCGGGCTGGGGACTCCACCACCTCCCTGGGCAGCCTGTGCCAGTCCCTGACCACTCTCAAAGGCATCTCTCAGGTCAGGTTCACTGTGGTTGGGTGTGCAGGAGCCAGGACAAGCCTTGGCCGTTGGATGCTTTCAGCTGGCTCTTAAGCATCTGGAAGCAGGACAGGAGGTTCCTGCCCTTGCTCAGCTGTGCTGTAAGACGGGGCAGAGGCTCCCTCTGGAGGTGCTGGTGGCTGCAGCGTGCACAGACACAGCCTGGGCACGCAGCCTGGGCACTCCCCTGCAGCAGTCACCATCACCAGCCTAGCTGCTCAGTGCTGGTCTCCATGCAGACCAGCCCATGCCAGGCTCCCCCCCGCCTAGCTGGGGTCTCACCTTCTGCCCCTCCTTGCTGGTGTTGCCAGCAGGAGGACACTGGTCAGGAGATCATTTGGGTCTTTTTATAGCCAGGCCTGGAGTTTCCATGGTGAGCTGAGCCAAGAAGAGCTTCCTGCAGGGGCAGAGCACATCCTTTACTGGCAGCACCAGGCTCGCTGGCCCCGAGGAAGTGTCATTGTCCCAGCTCTATTCTGGCTCTCCAGGGCTCCCTCTGCTCTCAGACCTATTTTTAAGTCGAGAGGAGTATTTATAGTGGCCAGGGGGAGCATCCTGCTGGGCTATTCTTAGCTCTGGCTCTCTGGGTTTGGCTTCTCTGCTGAGCTTCTTCCCTCCTCAGCTTTCCTTTTCCTCTTCAAAGCTCTAACAGAAAATGAAAGCAAAGGTGACAGTTGGGGCTAACCCCCTGGCAGGGCCAAGGTGACACAGGGACTGCTGTGTCCTGGCCACGGGAGTGGGTTGGGCACACTGTCTTCTGAGCATTTTGGAAGGCTGTGCAGATGCCCAGAGCACCTGGGTTGGAGCAGCTCCTGGCACCGGGCACCACAGTTGGGAAGAAGTCTTTGTGAGTGAGGTTCTGGGCTGGGGGGAGGTTGAAGCTCACAGGATGAGGCCCTGAGCAGCTTAGCTGCTGGCACAGGACCATGCCACTCTGCAGAACCTCTGCAGGTGTTCAGGACCATGAGGACAATCCTGTTGTTGCCCACTCTGGAGTGTGCTTTCCAGCAGCATGCCCAGCTGGGCAGCGTGAGTTTGCATTGCCTTCTGGAGGTGCTCGAGTGTGTGCCAGGAACCTCCTTTCACCTCCTGCCCCTGGGGCAGCATCAGAGTCAGGTCAGAACCTCCTGACATGGAAGGCAAGAGAGGATGGAGCCAGGTGAGGTCTGCCAGACCCCCCTCAGCCCAGGTGCAAATGGAGCCTCTTCAGGGGCTGCTCTCTGCTCAGGAAGGTGTCATGGAGCCACAAGTCTGGCTTGGAGGGAGCCTCTAAAGCCTCCTCACACACTCATCACATCACCTCCAGGCTCTCCTTACCACAAATCAAGGAGCCTTCCCTGCTGGCAGGGCAGCCCCTGGCTCTTCTCTTACCCCTTCCCAGCTCTGAGGATCTATCTCAGCCTGAGGGTCCTTGGCTCAGGCTTCCCTCTACATCCCATCCCAGGCTGCTAAGTCTCACTCCGGAGCTTCTCACTCTCCACATGGTCTCTGGGATGAAAACCTCCACAGCCGCAGCCACAGTCTCAGCTGCAGCCACAGTCGCAGCCACAGACACAGTCACTGTCACAGCCACAACTGCAGCCACAGTCACAGCCACAGTCACAGCCACAGCCACAGCTGCAGCCACGGTCACAGTCACAGCCACAGCCACAGACATAGTCACAGTCGCAGCCGCAGCTACAGCTGCAGTCGCAGCCACAGCCGCAGCCACAGCCGCAGCCACAGTTGCCTCCCTCCGCAGTGTTGCTGCCCCTGACTCAGTCCTGCTGCAGCCTCTTCCCTGCGCCGTCTCCAGCCTGCTTTGCGTTCCCTTGCTGCAGCTCCATCTCCACAGCCCTGGCAGGAGGCTGCAGACCCTTGGCAGGAGGATCCAGGACACTGCTCTGCTGCCCTGGATGATGTCCCCCGGGGTGGGGAGCTGAGCTGCCTGCTCTGCCTGCTCACGCAGAGAGGTTTAGGATCTGCTTTCTGCAGGCACTTTGCCCTCCCAGGGAGCTGTTCACAGGGGTGATGGGCACCAGGGCAGGGGCTCCAGCCGAGCCTATGCCTCTCTGACTCCAAAGGGTAGCTGGAGAGATGCTTGGCAGCCTCAGCCAGCTCCGGTGGTGTTTACAGGGCTGATGACCACATGCACATGACCCTCTGCCACCAGCCCCTCCAGCAGCATGCCCTGTGGACACTGCCCGGTATGCCCAGCGGCAGGGCCAGCACTGCACATGCACAGTGCCAGCCAACCAGAAGGTTCACGGCTGCCTTCTCCCGGCTGTGCCTCTCTGCACCCCAGAGCCTCCTCAGCCTGGGACGTGGGGAAGGAGAGACACCAAGAGGGAGGTGGAGATCCAGCAGCCAGTTGTGCCTGCTGCCATGTCCCACCAGCCCAGCCCAGCTTGGAGCCTTGCAGCTGGGCAGAGGAACCCAGGTGGACACCCAGGCTGGCACCAGCTGCCACTGGCAGGGGACTTAGCAGTGAGAGAAACCACCTGGGGTCCGGTCTGCTCTGGCTCAGACCCAGGCACAAGGGGTCTGAGGGCTTCAGCTCATCCCTGGCCAGAGCTCCCCTCCCTCCCTGGCTGCATGGAGCAGTGGAGAGCAGTGGGCAGGGGTGGGCAGCTCAGGTGGCCTCCTGCCCAGCTACAGGGATGTGGGACATGGTGGTGCTGGCTCGATGGTTGGACTGGGTGAGCTCAGAGGGCTTTGCCAACCCAACCCACCCTGTGGTTCTCTCCCTCTAAGAGGACAGAAGAATCAAGCACAGCCTCAGCAAGTGTGCAGCTGGCACCAAGCTGTGTGGCACAGGCAACTTGCTAGAGGGCAGGGATCCATCCAGAGGGAGCTGGACAGGCTGCAGAGCTGTGCCCAGGCCAACCTCATGGCATTCAGCAAGGCCAAGTGAAAGGTCCTGCAGCTGGGTGGGTGCAATCCCAAGCCCAACTGCAAGCTGGGTGGGGAATGGCTGAGAGCAGCCCTGAGGAACAGGCCCTGGGGGTCTGGGCTGATGAAAAGCTCAACAGGAGCCTGCAGTGTGAGTGCAGCCCAGACAGCAACCCTGTGCTGGGCTGCAGCAAGAGCAGTGTGGGCAGCAGGGCAAGGGAGGGGATTCTGCCCCTTGGCTCTGCTCTCCTCACACCCCACCTGCAGTCCTGGCTGCAGCTCTGGAGCCCCCAGCACAAGAAGGACATGGAAGTGTTGGAGCCAGTCCAGAGGAGGCCACCAAGATGCTGAGAGGGCTGCAGCAGCTCTGCTATGAGGACAGGCTGAGAGAACTGGGGCTGTGCAGCCTGGAGAAGGCTGCCAGGAGAGACCTTGGAGTGGCCTTGCAGGATGTGAAGGGGGCTACAGGAAGGCTGGGGAGGGACTATTGAGAAGGTCTTGTCATGACAGGAGGAGGAGGAATGGGTTTGAAGTGTCAGAGGGGAGATTAAAACTGGATGTTAGGAAGAAGTGAGGGTGGTGAGAGACTGGCACAGGTTGCCCAGGGAGGTTGTGGAGCACAAAAGCACAGAATGGGATCTTTCAAAGACCACCTTCGGTGCTTCTGTGCTCCACAACCTCCCTGGAAGTGTTGAGGACCAGGTTGGATGAGGCCTTGAGCAACCTGTTCTAGCGGGAGGTGTCCCTGCCTATGGCAGGGAGGTTGGAACTGGCTGAGCTTTGAGGTCCCTTCCAACCTAACCCATTCTATGATTCTATGACTCCAACCTTCGGCCTAAAGCCACCATGGCCACTAGCCCATGCCCTGAAGTGCCCTCAGAGCCAAGCACAACAAAATGAAAGACAGCCCCAAATGTCAATCCCACAACATTTTCTGAGCTAAGAAAACCCCCAAGCCCCAAGCAGCATCCTGCTGACCACTCCAGAGTCCTTCTGCCCTGGCACCTTCCCTGCTGGCACAGCCATCAAGAAAGGGATGAAGCTGTGGAGTGATGGGGATGGAACAAGGACAATCACTTCTCCAAGTGGGAGTGGGGAAGGCTCTCAGGACTTGTTCTCCAGAAGGCAGCTGACAGCTTCCCGGGTGCCTGCAGCCCCTGGTTGGTGAGGCTGAGGGTTGTGTGTGCCAGGGGCTGGGGGATGCTGTGAGGAGGATGTGCTGCCTGTGCCAGCCAAGCTACACAGATGCTGTGGCTGAGCAGGGACATCCTCCTGGCCTCAGCCTCCCACCAGAGACCTTCCTGCTCCCACTGCTCTGACTCAGCAGCTTGCTCAGAGCAACAGCAAGGCAAAGAGGAAGAGGTCAGGGACCCGTCCTGTGCTGCCAGTCCTCCTGCAGCAGCCTCACACATCCTACTGCTCCTGCGCCCTGAGCTGGGCTGGGGTCTTGGTGCTGGAGCCCATCCACCACCCTCTGTGGCTACCCGACACAACTGCAGGGCTCCTGCCTCCCTCCTCTGCCCTGGCCCACCCTGCACAGTCTCTGCCCCTGCAACACCGCAGGCTTTGGGTGCGGATGGCAGAAGCCTGTGTGATGGCTCCAGGTGGGCAGCACCTCCCACACTAGAGGAGCACAACACACCAGGGCCTCCCTCCGTGTGTCCCTTGCAGGGCCAGCCCCTGCCCACTGGCACTGAAGCTCCTGGTGAAGAGCAGTGAAAAGCTGACTGCAGAGGCCTGGAGGGCAGAGGGTGAGCTGTGACTGCTCCCTGTCCTGTGCAGCCAGAAGGGCTAAGCAAGCCCAGCTGCAGGCAGCAAGGCATCACCCACCCTGCTGCACTGCATGGGGCTCTCCTGCCATCACCCAGCCTGCTGCGCTGCATGGAGCTCTCCTGCCATCACCCAGCCTGCTGCGCTGCATGGAGCTCTCCTGCCATCACCCAGCCTGCTGCGCTGCATGGAGCTCTCCTGCCATCACCCAGCCTGCTGCGCTGCATGGAGCTCTCCTGCCATCACCCAGCCTGCTGCGCTGCATGGAGCTCTCCTGCCATCACCCAGCCTGCTGCGCTGCATGGAGCTCTCCTGCCATCACCCAGCCTGCTGCGCTGCATGGAGCTCTCCTGCCATCACCCAGCCTGCTGCGCTGCATGGAGCTCTCCTGCCATCACCCAGCCTGCTGCGCTGCATGGAGCTCTCCTGCCATCACCCAGCCTGCTGCGCTGCATGGAGCTCTCCTGCCATCACCCAGCCTGCTGCGCTGCATGGAGCTCTCCTGCCATCACCCAGCCTGCTGCGCTGCATGGAGCTCTCCTGCCATCACCCAGCCTGCTGCGCTGCATGGAGCTCTCCTGCCATCACCCAGCCTGCTGCGCTGCATGGAGCTCTCCTGCCATCACCCAGCCTGCTGCGCTGCATGGAGCTCTCCTGCCATCACCCAGCCTGCTGCGCTGCATGGAGCTCTCCTGCCATCACCCAGCCTGCTGCGCTGCATGGAGCTCTCCTGCCATCACCCAGCCTGCTGCGCTGCATGGAGCTCTCCTGCCATCACCCAGCCTGCTGCGCTGCATGGAGCTCTCCTGCCATCACCCAGCCTGCTGCGCTGCATGGAGCTCTCCTGCCATCACCCAGCCTGCTGCGCTGCATGGAGCTCTCCTGCCATCACCCAGCCTGCTGCGCTGCATGGAGCTCTCCTGCCATCACCCAGCCTGCTGCACTGCATGGGGCTCTCCTGCCACTGCTCTACTGGTGCAGTCAGGGTCTTCCTGGTGAGAGCAGCTGAGGAAGAGCAGGAGCAGCTGAAGCTCAGCAAGCAGAGCCCTGTGAGTGCAGTGCAGCCACCACTCTGGGCAGCCTGTGCCAACCCCTGACCACCCTTGCAGGGAAGATTTTTTTTCCTTCTCTCCAACCTAACCCTGCCCTGGTGCAGCTGGAGGCCATTTCCTCTCAGCCTATCACTTGTTACAGGCTGGAGAAGAGGAAAATATCTTTGGTGCAAGAGTGGTCAGGGACTGGCAGATGCTGCCCAGGGTGGTGGTGCAGTCCCCATGCCTGGAGGTGTTCCAGACCCAGATGGCCATGGCACTTGGGGCCATGGTTTGGTGGCTATGGTGGTGCTGCATTGGTGTGGGACTGGGTGACCTCAGAGGCCTTTTCCAACCCAAACCATTCCATGACTCCAAGACCAGAGCCATCTCCAAAGCCCAGCAAACCAAAGCATGCTCAGTGCTGGCTGGGGCAGGGGGAGGCAGCTAAAATAACAAACAGCTGGGAAAAAGCAAACATTTTGGTCAGGGATTGGCACAGGCTGGCCAAGGAGGTGGTGGAATCTCCATCCTTGGAGGTGTTCCAGCCCCATGTGGCTATGGCACTTGGGGCCATGGTTTGTTGTCCATGGTGGGGCTGAGTTGGTGCTGGCCTGGGTGCTTTCAGAGGTCTCCAAGCCATGCCACATCCTATATGTGCAGGAGAGCTGAGCTGTGTTCAGTGTCACCTCCCCGAGCTCTGGGGTAGCCCAGGGCAGATCTCTCTCTTCCAATCCCCCTCCTGCTGGCACCTGCCGTCGCAGCCAGCCTCAGGGGCACAGCCCAGCAGCTCCTGTGCTGAGCCCTTCGCCTGCCGCTGCAGAGCAGGGAGCCCAGAGCCTGCACCACGTCCCGGGCGGTGTGCGGCACCAGCCTGGCAGCTGCCCGCAGCCCTGCAGCTCTTTCCCTCACCAGGTGCAGGTGGCAGCAGATCTCCTTCCTCTGAGCCACAGTGCAGACCCCAGCCCCTGCCAGCCAGCTCCCGGCAGTGACTGCTCCTGCAGGGTAAAACTTGGGTGCAGTGCCCCAGGGGGACACCCTGGAGAGAGGGCAGAGGATGGAGCAGAGGGCACCCACCCGCTGGCAGACAGGGCACTGGGTGGGTGGAAGGGCAGTTAGAAGGATCAGGAAGGCTGCAATGGTCAGAGAGGGACTCACAGAATCATGGAAGGGTTTGAGCCGGAAGGGTCCTTAAAGATCACCCAGCTCCACCCCCTGCCATGGCAGGGGCACCTCCACCAGCCCAGGCTGCTCAAGGCCTCTTCCAGCCTGGCCTGGAACACCTCCAGGGAGGAGACATCCACAGCCTCCCTGGGCAGCCTGTGCCAGTGTCTCCCCACCCTCACTGTGCAGATTTTCTTCCTGATGTCCAACCTCAGTCTGGTCTGCTCTAGTTCCAGGCCATCGCCCCTCTCCCACCACCAGGCAGCACTTGGGCATGCTTTGGGAGGCCTCTGCCCACTCATTGTGCTCTCCTTTGCTGCTCTGAAAGCAAAGCCTGCAGCCAGCCAAGCAGCTGGAGGAGGACTGTGGGATGTGAGATCCACACAATCTGCACTGATGGCTGGGAGGGCTCTCAAAACCTGGCACAGGCTGCCCAGGGGGGTGGCTGAGTGCCCCTCCCTGCAGGGGTTTCAGAGGCAGAGCTATGGTGCTGAGGGCCATGGCTCAGCCCCAGCCTGGGCAGAGTTGGAGAACAGTTAAGGGCTTTGCCAGCCCCAAGCACCCTGTGATTCTGTGGCAAAACCATTGCTGGTCTTTAGTGAGCTGCTGAGCTGCTGGGGGCTGCTAGCAGTGCAGGCAGGAGCTGACAGCTGCACCACGCAGCAGCTCCCTGCAGAATAATGCAGCTGGGAAAATTGGTGCCCAGGGTGCCAGCTGGCCAGAGAGGTGCAGGGGAGGCCTGACCTAGGGTGGCAGCAGCTGAGTGCCCAGCAGCACCACCTGCCAGGGAAGTGAGGAGCTGGCCCTGGGAATGCTGTCTCTGGGTTAAACCTTGGTGACCTCTAGGTGGGCACTCTGGGTGTGTAGCTCTTTTGCTGGCAGCTCAGGGGTAGCAGCTCTGGGGGCACCAAAGTATGACCCCAGCCCAGAGCTGGAGAGTCAGGAGAGCACCCCAGAATGGGGAGCACCCCCTGAGCACAGGCTGCTGGCGATGCTGAGTGCCAGATCCCACCCAGGTCCTCAGCTGATGCTTGGTGACCCCAAGGGGTGCTCCCAGCAGCCACACGAGGCCGAGAGCTGCAGCCTGTGGTCTGCTGCTGCAGCCTGTGCTGAGGTTCACCTTGCACACAGCACTCCTGCTCCTCCACAGCCTCCCTGCTGCAGGCTCAACTCTGGAGTCTCTCGCCTTGCTCAGACTATTTTTGGCCTGCTCTGGTTTTAAGGTGTCCTAAAAACCTCTTCCAGCCACAAGCCCTTCCAGCTGATGCATTTCCCCAGCTCTTGACAGCTACCAGGAGTCTGTGGTTAAGTCTTGGACAGGGCATCAGCTCCTTGGCTTATGGGACACAGGTGGCAGATGTGGCATCTGGGGCCGTGGTTTAGTGGCCACGGTGACGCTGAGTTGCTGGTTGGACTGGGTGGTCTCAGAAGGCTTTTGCAGCCCAACCCATCCTGTGTTTGTGTGACTCTGTGGGCTGGGGAAGGAGGCATGAGGTTGATTTTGAGCAGAGCAGCAGCTGTGCCAGCTGGGCCTAGGGCTGTGCTGGCTGGCAGGGAGGGTGCTCCTGCTTTGCATCACCTGTGACTCTCCCTCAGACGTCACCCACCCAGCCCTTGGACACCAGTGCAGCTGCCAGCTCCACCTTCCTCCTCCTCATGTCTCACCTACCTGGCAGGTTGCCCATGCTCAGACATCATCTCTGAGTCAGCAGTGCCCATGCCACCAGCCCCTGGGCAAGGAGGTCGCTGCCCCAGCCGGGTCTCACCAGCTCCCCAGGTGACTCACAGGCTGGCACAGCTTGGCTGCAGACTGCCCGGCAGCGGGGCAGCTCTGCCCCCTCCTGCCCAGCCCTCTGCACGGGCTGGGCAGAGCAAGGGTTAAAGGACAGCCCTGAGCAGCGCAGTCAGCAGCCCCTGGTGGCAAGGCTGAGGCTGGGGTCTCTGTGGTGGGAGCCCTCTGACACCCGGCTCCCTTCAGGGGTCTCTATCAGCTTCTCAGGTCTTACCAGAGGTATCTGATCGGCTTCAAAGCCCCAGGGCAGAGAGCTCCAGGAGTGAAGGGGGAAGGTTAGCAAACCTCAGGACCGCAGAGCCACGGAACGGTTTGGGTTGGATCTCCAAGGTCACCCAGTCCCACACCAGCCTAGCACCACCATGGGCACGACAGCACGGCCCCCAGGTGCCATGGGCACACGGCTCTGGAACAGCTGCAGGCACGGGGGACTACACCACCCCCCCGGGCAGCTGCTTCACTCCCTTCCCCCAAGTCCCTGCTCACCTGCACCTGAAGGGTTACAGCAGGGCTGAGCTTTAACTGAGCACAGAGAGGAGAGTCCCACCCAGACACCTGCTGCAGCCCGAGCAAAGGAGCCCTCCTCAAGCATCTCTGTGCCCACCAGGCTGCAGGACAGCACATAGCAGAGACCAGAGCTGCCCCAGGAGGGGCTGCTGCAAAAGGGGGTGGCATGGAGATGCCACCAGATTGCATCCTGCCTAGGGGGCACGGAGCCTGATGCCCACTCCAAGCTGAGGTCAGAGCCATCAAGTTCCAGCCCACATGCCCAGAAACATTCCCTGTGCACCCTGCATCCCCACTGCCCAACAAACCCCAGCTGGCTCTGGCAGCATCTCTGTCATGGTGAGTGCTGGAGAAGGTGGCCACCAGGTGTGGCAGGAGCAGGAGGACCTGCAGGGAGAGCTGCAGGTTTCCAGAGGGAGCCAGGAGAGCAAATCAGCAGGAAAACAAAGGAGCCAGGCAGGGTAGGGACAGGGGACAGTGCTGGGGGAAGGGGATGGTGCTGGGGCCAGGCCTCTCCCAGCACAAAACCCTTCTGGTATGGGCAGCAGCCAAGTGTCTGACAGCTTCCAGGAACCAAGCATCACCTGGCACAAAGTGGGAGAAGGGGAGCAGAGCCCAACTCCCCCTCACTGCATCCTACTCTCAGGGAGCTGCAGAGAGCAATGAGCTCTGCCCTCAGCCTCCTCTTCTCCACACTGCACACCCCCAGCTGCCTTAGCTGCTCCTCCCCAGCCCTGCTTTCCAGACCCTGCCCCACCTTTGGTGCCCTTCTCTGGACCTGCTGCAGCCCCTCAGTACCCTCCTTGGACTGAGAGGCCCAAACCTGACCCCAGCACTGCAGGGGTGGCCTTACCCCATGTCCAGTACTTCTTTGGTCCTGCCCAGCGTGGAGTACTGGCTGCTCTCCTTTCCCAGGACATCCATCTGGAGGCAGGATCCTCAGCCCCGCTGAGCAGTGCCACATCCCACGAGAGGGTGCCAGGGGCTCGCTGGCCCCAGCTGACAACAGCAGTTTGGGCTGAGGAGCAGTGGCCCTGTGGAGCTGCTGTGTGGAAGGTGAGGGCTGAGCAGCTGCTGCAGTGGCTGCGGTGCCCTGCCAGGCAGGGTGGCAGCCATCCTGGTTTCCATGGACACGGAGGGAGGGAACCCACAGCAAGCTGCAGCTTGCCCACCTGGCTCATGGTCTGATGCCCACACTGGTGCTGGGTTGATGGCTAGACTGGATGGCCTGGCAGGACATTGCCAAGGTGAACAGCTCCAGGACTCTGTGACTCTCTGCTGGCAGCAGAGCAGCTGTGGCAGGCAGGACCCCCAGACCCTGCAGGGTGTCTGAGCTGAAGTAAGGCAGAGCAGCTGCTGGGCAGAGGGGTCTGAGCCGTGGCTGTTCCCTCAGCAGCAGACATCCCTTTGGCCTTTGCTCTCCTCTTCACTAGCAGTGGGATGGGCTCAGGGTACCCAGGCCAGGGACTGAAGGCAGAGGGGAAACAGCTTCCTCCAGCAGGCCTCTGGGCTCTGCTCTGGGCTACCCATCAGGGCTGCTCTGTGGTTGTGCTCATGTTAGGATGAGAGGAAATGGCCTCCATTAGCAACAAGGGAGGTTTAGGTTGGACATGAGAAGCCTGGCACAGGCTGCCCAGGGAGGTGGCTGAGTGCCCATCCCTGGAAGTGTCTCAAAGCCCTGAAAAGGCTCTCCAAGCCTGGCACAGGCTGCCCAAAGAGGTGGCTGAAAAATGCCCACCCCTGGAGGGGTTTCCCAGAGGCAGAGCTGTGGTGCTGAGGGCCATGACTCAGCCCCAGCCTGAGCAGAGTCAGAGCATGGTTGGTCTGGAAGCTCTGAAAGGGCTTCTCCAGCCCGACTCACTCTGTGATTCTGTGCCTTGCAGCTCACCCGTGGGGATGTGCTTGCAGTGAAGAGATGCCCAGGCTCAGACTTGTACCATCCCTACCTTGGGGCATGATGCTCAGCTGCAGGTGGTGCTGCAAAGGCCATGCCCAAAGGATCTGCTTCTGGTGCCAGGCAGCAAATCCTGGAGTGTAAGCAGCCCCCGGGAGACAAAGCAGAGCTAGTGAGAGGCAGCTGGGTGGGTCCTGCCCAGCAGCCTGGGGGCTGCCACCAGTGAGCAGCAGCGCAGTAAGTGCTGAGGGACTCACTCCTCCTGTAGGCTTGCCCTGGGCACAGAGCTCCCTTTGCCTTGGGAGCTGCAGGTGGAGCCTCCAGCCCCTTGCTGCCCCTCAGCAGGAAGACCACGAGGGGAGGAGGACAGGAACAATGCTGAGGTTGCACCCAGGAAGTGGCACAACCTCCTGGCCACCTCCTGCACCTGGAGTCTCTTGAAGGACAGGATGCACCAGCATGTAGGTGCCAAATCCTCACCTGCTCAGGTTAGGGCTGAAGTATCTAAAGGGTGGAGGCTATGAGGACAGAGCTGGGCTCTGCTCAGTGGTGCCCTGTGACAGGACAAGGGGCAGTGGGCACAAACTGGCACCCAGGAGGCTCCACCTCAACATGAGGAGAAGCTTCTCTGGTGTGAGGGTTCAGGAGGCCTGGAGCAGGCTGCCCAAAGAGGCTGTGGAGTCTCCTTCTCTGCAGAGCTTCCAAACTCACCTGGACACCTTCCTGTGCAACCTGCTGGAGGTGCCCTTGCTCTGGCAGGAGTTGGACTGGGTGGAGTCCAGAGGTCCCAGCCCCACACCGTACTGTGACTCCTGCTCCCAGGGTGTGCCAAGGGTGGCTTTTGGTGCAGGCAAGATGGGCAGAGCCTCCTGAGGGCGAAGGTCCTTCTGATCTGCAACCTGTGCGGCAAGAACCGACTCCCACAGCTGCTGAAAGCTGCAGGGTGCTCAGCCCAGAGGGCTTGGTTCAGGCACCTCTGAGCTCAGCAACCCATCCCCTGCGGGAGGAGAACAAGAGGTGGCAGAGCCCCTTGCAGCCCCAGCTGGGCAGGCCTGGCTCGGGAGAGCTGACTCCGCTTACAGGCACTCACAGCCTTCCCCTGCTGCTTGCTCACAGCTCCGCCGAGGGCTGTCGAGCCCCCGAGGGCAGGCAGTGCCTGCTGACAGCTGCTTCCCAGCCCAGCTGGGGGACACTGGGCTGGAGGGAGTCCTGCACAGTGAGGGTGGGGAGACCCTGGCACGGGCTGCCCAGGGCTGTGTTGGAGGCCCCATCCCTGCAGTCATTCACTACCAGCCTGGCTGTGTGTCCCTGTGCAGCCTGCTCTGGCTGGAGGTGTCTCTGTTCCTGCAGGGGCCTGGCTGAGATGCCCTTGGAGGGTCCCTTCCAAGCTGATGCATTCTGTGACACCAAGGGGGTGGGGCAGTGGCGTCTTGGCCTCATCAGCACTTGGAGGTGGCTTGCTTGAAGCATCCTTTCTGCACAGAGGTTCTCACCTCTGTGAGCTGAGCAAAGAGAATGTTATTTTATCAGGAGAAAGAAACTTTGGTCTGGCCTCCCTCTGGCTCTTGTGTCTTGGCTCCCAGGTGCCTTTCCTGCTCGGGTGGCTGGGGTTTATCAGAGGAAACTCCCCGAGCAGGACAGCAAAAGTGACTTTGTGACACCATCTGTTTGCCAAGGTGGCTCCTGAAGGCTGGAACCCACAGCACAGCCCTTGGGCAGCTCTGCAGCAAAGCTGTGCCTGCAGAGCCTTGCATCAGGCAGCTGAGTCAGGAGATAAAGCAGGAGAGCAGGGGATGAGCAGCCAGAAAATCCACATTCCTGGCTGGAGACACCGAGCATCGCTGCCTGCCTGCGCCCAGGGCTCTGCAGGTGAACAACCAGCACCAAGAGGCCATGCACTGCATGGGCACCACGGACCCAGAGCAGCTCTCACCTGGGGAGGCTTCCAGGGGCCTTGAGAAAACCTGCTCAGAGCACCTTCAGACAGTCAGAAGGAGCTGGTGCCACCTCTGTGCCAGCTGGTGCCAGCAGAGCAACCCTGGCTGCTTACTGAGGGTTTCTCTCCTTGCTGTAGCTGAATCACACCAGGGATGGGAGCTGAGCCCGGGAGCCCTCCTGGCTCTGCACAGCTGCCTGATGAAAGCAGACTGGAGCCAGCTGGGGCTCAGCCTCTGCTCCCACCTGCCAACCCAAGCCATCCTGTGCTTCCATCTCAGCACTGATGGTCAGTCTCTGAGAAGAGAAGGAGTGTGGTGAGACTCAGCAGCCTGGGCACCCAGAGGTGGGTATGATGGCAGACCCTGCTGGCAATGGGAGGGGCAGCCATGCCCTCTCCTGAATTTGGGGCATTTTTGTCGTGGCCTCTTCACTTTCCTGCTGAGGATTCTCCAATGTGATGCACGAAGCCCTCGTGCCTGGCAGAGCTGCACAGCAGATGAAGGTTTCAGTGCAGCTCCACTGCCCCCAGCCCCACTGTGCTGCAGCATCCCAGAGCAGCGAGCTCAGCACCATGGAAACATGGAATGGCTTGGGCTGGAAAAGGCCTTTGGGACCACCCAGGCCACCACCAACCCAGCACCACCATGGACACCAAACCATGCCCCCAGGTGCCATAGCCACACGGCTCTGGAACACCCCCAGGGGTGGGGAAGCCACCATGTCCCCAGGCAGCCTGTGCCAGTCCCTGACCAAAATGTTTGCTTTTTCCCACTTCTTTGTTGGTTTCTATCAGTGTGCCTCAGGGATCAGTGCTGGGCACAGACCCGTTCAATATCTTTATTGATGATCTGGAGCAGGGCATTGAGTCCAGCATCAGTGAGTTTGCAGATGACACCAAGCTAGGAGCAGGTGTGGAGCTGTTGGAGGGTAGGAGAGCCCTGCAGAGGGACCTGGCCAGGCTGCATGGGTGGGCAGAGGCCAATGGGATGAGACTGAACAAGGCCAAGTGCAGGGTTCTACACTTTGGCCACAACAACCCCAAGCAGCACTACAGGCTGGGGACAGAGTGGCTGAGAGCAGCCAGGCAGAGAGGGAGCTGGGGGTGCTGG